>JAEQBH010007090.1:0-71258 GCA_016808115.1 Tetrastigma voinierianum
AAATCGGATTTTTCGGCGAATTTTTCCCGATTTTTTTTCTTTCGATTTTATTTTGTTAAAATCGTTTCCATGCCTCTCGAAAACCGATTTTTCGCCAAAAAATTGGCCGAAAAATCTGATTTTTAGTTCCCTGGTGGCATGTGAGGAGGAGATTAGGAAGGTGGGGAGGAAGTTTCCCCACTTGGAACAAATCGAAAAAAAAAAGAAGAAGGAAGGGAGAAGGAAAACCAAAAAAAAAGGAGAAAAGAAGGAAAAAGGAGGAGGAAAAGAAAAACCGAGGGAGAGTCGTGCTTAAAAGGGGGAAAAAAGAAAGAGAAAATTTTTTCTCGTTACATTTGTCGAGCACAAATGGTCAGAGAATAAAGTCGGTCCAGCATGATAGAGAGTTCTGCGTGGGTGCAATGCGAGAATTTCGTCAAACTTCAAGAAGTAGAGAATTTTCCTACTCGAGTTGTTTCTAACCTAAATGTCATTTAATGGCATGTGCATTCTTCGGGCTCGTAACTAGCCATGGGATTCAATCCACGAGATGCAGGATTGAATATTAGAAATTTTGAGGCTGTTCGGGCGGGTCGGGCATGTTTGAGGCTTGGTTTTGTCCCGGAATTTTGATGTCTTTGGGTTTTTGTTATTGTGTTATTCTTTGGAAATGAATAACATGTTGTTTGTATGGCCCGAGACTAAATTTTCGGACTCTTATTTAATTTTGTAAGTTGTATTTATGTGGTATTGCTGGAAAAAATGAATATCTTGCTGTTTGTGTGAAAATCATTTTAATATAAGCTTATTTGATGTATTGATATGAGATATATAGTGAATGAAAATTATATGTAGAAAATATAATTATCCATGTTTTGGTAATGTTGCATGTAGTTCTAATTATTCATGTAATATGATATGACATGATATGACATGAAATGACATATTTGCATTTCATATGCACAGAGACATCGTGTGACACCCCAAATCCCGGGGGTCCCGTTGACCACCGTCAACCTGCGGAAAACCTATGTGTCTCATATCATGAGACCAATACATGAGTAAAAATGACCACATTGGCCTACACAACATACTCACCAAAATATAATCAACTATATTACAGTAGTTTCAAGAGTTATTACATCACTCTTAATACGAACATATATTAAAATTAAGAATTCTAATACATGTTTTACAAAATATATATCAAAGTTACAATCTGGCTTTCTTCTTAAAAGCGACCTCTAGTGAGCGTCGTCTTCCCGAACACTCCCTGTACCTGAAATAATTTTCCCTCGATAGGGTGAGCAATGTCTAGTAGTCATAATTTCCTACATGGGTTACTCCCGACCTAAGTGCACATGTAATGGCAACCAAACACATTCAAGCAAATGCATGATCCTACTTGAATATCTACATGCCCAATCCCATGTCTCGAGTCATCATCGACTCCCTCACACATGCTTATGCCATGTATGAAAATCATCTTCAACAAAAATATTTGTTTTAATTGTGGGCAACCCTCCGATATAAATACGTTGGACAATCCTCCGAGGTGAATTTGTTGGGTAACTCTCCGAAACAATTCATATTTTTCAATTCATATTTTTTCACCTCTTTCAGTGATGGACCAAAACACCTATACAAATTTGTGACATTATCACCCAAGGACTATCATCTAATCCCCAGCAATAATGCCATGAAACTTGTTTGTTGTGTTCCTTATCTATTATACTGATTAAAAGCGGGTTTCTTAAGAATAAATCATTTTCTTTCTAGTTTTGATCCAGGATGCTGCAAGTGTATAGGTTGAACAAGTAGTAAATTGGATTTAAGTCCAGATATCGATCCCACAAAGATCTCAAGAATTCTCAATCAACTACCCTGACTACTTAAACTCTATACTATTTGGACTCAGATAGGTAATTGGAATCAGTTTTGCAAACCTTGAAATGTAAAATAAGCCTAAGATATGTGAATTATTAACAAAGTGAATTAAAACTGAAAATTAAAAAATAACAAATTCAGACTAAACAATTATCTTTTAAAGGGATCGTGAAAAAAGCGCTATTGTAATTATCAATTCTATGTTTGCAAAAACTTTGCTTCATGAACCGCGACTTTAAAACCTGTCCAAGGAATAAGATAGTGCAGTTGGATCTCTCCATACCCCACTGTTCATCATCTATGCTTTGTTTCTTTTGAAAACGGAAAATTAGAGAACTACTTTTTAATGCAGGTTGCCTTGTTACGGATATTTTTCTTTTCAATACTTCATACGAAACGTGAATGCAAGCCTTAGCTCCTGAACCTAGGCATAGCATGGGTTTACACTTGTTGGTTTTCTCTTCCTCGAGAAATTGGAGCAGTTCATCCTTTCCTTGATTAGATCCTTGCTAACCGCAGGATTGGACTTACTATTGAATCGAGGTGACCTCTACTTGTTTAAATGGATAAGTCATTGACTCATTCTCGGCTTGGTAGAGAAGAGGATTTATCGATTTAAATTCTGAGCTCATTAGATCACCATTGTCGGTCGTTATACCTTTTAGAAATTGTTTGTCACTCTCGGGATTGCCTTCTGTCACTTTCGGAGGGCCTCTGGAAATCGAGCAATGAGACAATCCTATTATGAATTTATCGCGGCTTACAATGGGATCGATCTGGGGAATACCCGAACCCGGTAGTAGATTTACAAATGATGGATTCGATAGCCTCACGATAAATTTATGCGGGAAAGATAATTTCGACAGTCTATTCAATGATTGGGTTTCTAAATCACTAGATTACACCCTCTGATGACTGTGATCAAGAAAACACTTTATCATCCCGAGCCAAATCGAATTCCAAAATTTATGCGGAATTCGAGACAATCCGAGGCGATAAATTGAAGAAATAGAAGTGCATTCGAAGCTTCTACTTTAACAGCTAAAGTCCAGATCCAAATTTGAAAGAAATAACAAACTAATCTAAAATAAAATCAAAACAAAGAAAAGAAAATTAAAATACAAGAGCCTCAGCTACCCAGATCTCTCTTTTTGAGCCGCCGAGAGCTACCTTCCTTTAGTAGCAGCTGCGTATTTATAGGGTTACGAGTTGGGCCTAAATTGATGCATCTCATGTGGATTTAAGTTAACTTCAGCCCGTTTGGTTGTTAATGTTCGCGACCTAGATTCTTTGCCAGCGACTTCGATTCAGTTGTCGCGTCGTCGCCCGAAGCTTTTATTTGGTCGCGACTTGCCTTTAGCATCCGCCGGTCGATGTCGCGACGTGCGAATGGCGTCAGCGACCTTCTTCTGCGGTGATATCCGCGACCAGCTGAATGATGTAGCGACGCTGCTTTACTTCGCGATGCCATAACCAACGCTGAATGATGTCGCGACCTTCTTTACTTGCAGCTGATGTCGCGACCACTGAATGATGTCGCGACCTTCTTTCTTTGTAACTGATGTCGCTACTACTGAATGACGTCGCGACCTTAATTCTTGGCAGGCGGTGCCAGCGACTCTTGAATGACGTCGCGACCTTAATTCTTGGCAATTGATCTTGGCGACTTCTTGAATAGCGTCGCGACATCGCCGATTCGATGTTAATGCTCCGCGACCTCTTTACAGATATCGCGACCTCTATATTCGATCTCTTGAAAATCTTATAGCCAGCGACTTACATTGTTGATTATCACGTCCTCCATGTCCCTTTGCTTTCGGTCTTCAATTTTGTCGCGACCTCGAAATTGTTTTGTGACATCATATCTTGTTCTTCATTGTTTATGGTTGCTGGCTGGAGTTTAATTTTCGACTTACATGTTACGCCTTGGTTGCCACTTATGTGCGGCTGGAGTTTTGTGGTGCGACCTTGATGTGATTCTTCATTCTTGTCAAGCATCAACTGCGCGAGTCCCTTCTTCTTCGTGCATTTCTCTGTTGGCTTATCATTCGGCCCGTTACATCATTCTGCTCATCGGTTTACGCTCTTTTCTTGCATTATCTTCTTATCTTGAATTTCCCTCACGCATAAGCGGTTTGGTGAATTATTGACATTTCTGCACCTCATCAGTCTTTTATAGATATAAATCAATCGAAAATGGACTAAAAATGGATGACTTTTAAGCTCATCAAACTCCCGAACTTAAATTTTGCTTGTCCCTGACAAAGAAAGAAAGATTGTTTGTCCTCGAATGAAGGAGACATTTACGTATTGTTTCTGATTCGTCAAAATTTTAATTGAAACGGCTAAATTGCATTCTTTTACGTATCTCTAGCTTCAATTCCGGATGAAGGTTAGTCACTATGTCCAGTGTACAAAACTAAATTGTTGAATTTGTTTTATAAATAGTATAGTCAATTGATCCTGCTGAAAAGTAGGTTGGTCTTCTTCCTCTTTTCTTAGTGAGTCAGTTAACCCTCTGAGGTCCTTCACAGTTTTGATCCTTTCAAGATTTTTCAAATTCCATATGCTTGTTGTTCATATTGATCTCCACTAATGTAGGTAATTCCAATCTTCAAGATCAATCGAGTGCTCAGGCTTGTAATGTCGGGCTTGGGTGTGGGATGATGGATGGAACTTTTCAGGTTAAGATTACCCAGACTCTTTCTCCTTTTTATAGCTATTTACTTGCCTTCTTTCATACTGACTTCTTTAATTGATTCCACAAACTTCATCGCCAGGTATCTTCTTGATTTCTTATGTTTAAAGTATTCGTTCCCCTTTTTCATTTGTACTTCTCCTTTGTTGGAACTTTTCTGCCACCATTCGAGAATAGTGCAATGTGCATCTTTAGGCTTTCTAACACTCTTAGAACTTTGGGTTAGTAGCTCCCATACAGTTAGCATTAGGGTGCGGGTGTTGAAACACCCCCTAAGAACTTAATTGTTCGAGGATTCAGGCCTGAACAAAACTATTCCTTTAAACTTTCTTTTACATTTGTATCCTCTCTTTCAGATCTTTCTCTCTTCACCACTTTTATGTATTTCCTTTTAGTTTCTCAAAGAAAAACCTCCCCAAGACTTTATCTCTTCCCTCATTTGCTTTGAATTTTGGGTAATCGGAGGTTCTTTACTAGGATAATTATCTAGGATGGCTTGGGATTTCCAGTGGCTTGTTTTGAAGATAAGAATTGTTTTGGCTCAAATTCGGGGAACTAAGGTGTCACGAGAAGCATATAAATAAGGGTGGCTAGAATGGCTAATTGCGAGGATGGCTGCGTCATTTCTTGTTAGTTGTGTATCACTAGGATTTCGCCTTGATCAATAATCTATAATTCTAGAATTCGGTTTGATTAAGCGGCTAACCTAGGATGTCGCCGACTCCGCCGGTTGATGAGGAGTTACATAATCTAAGGTTCACGGGTTCTTTGAAACTACTTGTTTATACTTGAGCTTCGAATATATTTAGCTCCTTCAATTGTATAACCTTCCTTTATCTTGGACTCATCGGCTAAATTCAAGTCAATTATGCAATTTGTGTTTCATTCAATTATATATTACGCATATTAACAGTTATTTGTGTTTCGACCTATCTTCTAATCAAACTACTTCAATGCTCAGTTATGATATGTCGACATTTTCATTCATGGGCCTTCCTAATGTTATTCTTCTAACGATTAAAGCGAAAAATATGACACAATGCAATTTCAAACAACATCAAACAAATTTTCTTATTTTATTCCTGAGATTGTGCAAAAGTTGAGAATACTTGGTGGAAGTGAGGAGAGATGGACAAATCAATGGAAAGATCTGGCTTCTTTTGAGGAGGAGGCAAAAAATGTTGGGAGGATCCCGGATCGGGTAGCAATTAGGGTTGAATTTGGGAAACTTCATTTTCAGTTCTGTAACTTCTTGTCATTCTCCTCTCTACTCCCCGTTCTTCCAGAGTTAATTCATTGGTGAGATCAACCTTTTGTTCGAGATCATCTTGTCTTTTTTCCCGATGTGTTCATTTGTTTTCTCCATTTCAGTCATGACTTCTAAATTTGGAAAGGGTGTTGTTGTTCAAATCAAATTTTCCAAGCAAACTTTTCTTAAGAGGCATCTGTCCCATCGATCTTGATCTCTTTCCTTCATCCTTTTCTCGAAGTCCTTGAACATTGACATGTATAGGAATTTGAATCAGCAATCTGCTCCTTAGTTTTGGCTTCTGGCCAGATCCTTTCGCTATGAGTTTTAGGAGTTGGGAATCACGATCAAGGCGATTGTTGTAAAATGACTCATGAAACAACCGGCTTCTTGATGAATCATGATCTCTTTCCTCCATTCCTTCTTGAATTTTTCTTGATGCTCGGGATCTCTTTCATCACTTCCCTTACCTTATTTCTTCTTCCCATTTGCTGATCTCTTCTTTTCGTTTCGGCTTCATACTTCTTCTTATGCATTTGGTTCCTCTTCCCCACTGACCCAATCTCTTAACAACTCTTAGCCCATTACACTTCCTCTCTGAATTTTTGTTAGATCCATTTCTCTTCTCTTTCTTCCATACTCTTAAGATGGGTGAGCATCTCCATTATTTGATTATTCCCCTAAGCTCCCCTAGAGCTTTCACCAGGTTCTCTGAAATCACTGTTCCTTCTAGGGGGATAGCTGGCCAGCGATGGGTGGAGAAATCTATGGGACTTCTTTCATTACATTCTCTGTCCTCACGCAAGCAGAGAAAGGTGTTCCCCTTAAGTTGTGCTTACGAATCTTCTTCTTCTTGATCTTCAACCAGAAGGGTGTCCTCTTCCTGTCTTGCGTTCTCATTTTCTTCTCTTGAATCCGCATCTACTATAACCCCCTTTTTCTTTTGATTCCTTGGCCCCTTGCCTCCGTCGAGTAGTAGTGAAATCTTGGGGCACTCTTCTTCTTAACTCCCGAGTTCCGTTCTCACACCCGACCTCAGAACATAGCCTTGTGATGGTTCTTTGGGTGAGGGGATCAAACCCCTTTATTACCTTCATGATATCTATTATTGAGTTTTCAATGATAGCTCAAGCATTAAGCATGCCCTTCAGCATGGCATAGAATGGTGCTTCTTGTTCTCTTGCCGTGCGAGACATGCTAGTAGGGACCATACTTGGGAAGCCGGGAAATAAAACCATACCTTTGCCTCTTCTGTCAAATCTCCCCTGTTTATAATCTTTTTCTCTCCCTTCCCCTTGACCCCATTTCGCACCATCCCCTTAAACTTTCTTGTTATCTTTTCACGGTTAGGGTTGTCTGTGCTATCTTCTTGTATTTGGACCCATGCTTTTGCCCCTCCATTAATTTAATTTATGGTTTTTCGGCTATATGGAACCCCAGGCTCCTCGACATAAGCGAGTTCTCCTTCCTCCCAACCAGGTTGGAGTAAAATTCTCGTACGACTGCTGCATATCCAGACCTTTGATGTTTGAAGAATTTTCCCCAACCTCTTTTATTGTCAGTTCCTTGAGGAAATGGTAGGTGAAGCCTCTTTTCTCCTACAAACCCCTTTCCAACATAGTACTTCTTCGGATTAGTAAGCTTCTTACGAAGAATGAATTAAGTCTTCCTCTCTTCTTCTTGCTTTTCTTTTCCCTTTTTCCTCTGTTGCTTTGTAACTGGTTGAACTTCAGGTTGTTCCGATGGCCTGTTCTCCCTTGCAGGTTCCAGATGAACTTCCCGCTTTTGAAATTTGAGTATACTCCTCCATGATTCCTTCCGGTTGGGATGAGGTTGAAGGATTCGGCCATTAGAGAAATCGGGCGGTTTCGGGAAGAATTTTTTTGGATCTAAGGTTTGCAGGAGTGAAAAAAAAACTGAAGAATATGCGAAGATGAAGAGTTATGTTGCTTCAGGAAGGATATGGTGAGTGAAGGAGTTTCTCCAACGGTTACCAATTCAATCATTATTGTGGGCTCTTTATTACTTCATTTAATTGTACTTGTCGCGACTTAAATTTCAGCCGCAATTGTGTGCTATCATTAAATTTAGGGCAGAATTAAAAGCTGCCCAGCTGGCACACTTTTCTCTTATGTCGCGACTTATTATTGTTTGTCGTGACATAAGTAAAGCATGGGAGGAACCGAGTTATCATGTTTGCGACGCCGGTATTTTATGACATAGTTGAGTTGTCGCGACCCTCACCACTCTTTTGAAGGAATTGTTCTTGTCGCGACCCAAATGTTCTGTCGCGACCTCAATTTCTGTCGCGACATAACTTTTGGTTGCGACCTGTGCCCTTGTTCTTCCTTCAGTACTGACTAAGTTCACGACCTGTAATCGCGACGCATAAAATCGATCGCGACTTAGTACTACCTGCCCCTAAATTTGATGATCGGACGTTTCACTCTTATTAATTCGCACATTCCCATCCATTTAATCATTCCCACACATCAATTCAAACATGTATTCTCTTCAATCTTTACACTTATGTAGGAGAAGCATCACTCCCTTTTTCAAGTCTTTCCGTGAATTACCGGAGTTGTCCCGAGCTCGTTCCTTCTCACCGAGCCATTTGATTCCCGTGACAAGATATCAGAATACTTCAAAAGGATTAAATTGATCAAATACTAACCAAGATAATCCCAACAAATCATGACTAGAACCAAAGAAATTCAAAACTAGTAATAAATAAAAAAAAATTTCAAAGTTTAAATAAAGAATCAAAAAATCTATACGGGTCAGCTCCCATGAGTCGCTATTGAGTCCTACCGACTAGTTGTTTTAAGCCTTTTCTCTCAATTCACTAAATTCTGAGTTCTTCCGCTTCTTTCTCCCATCGAGATAAGGTTTCACCACCATTAACCTTGAATTCTTCTCAAATACATTTCCTTGAAGGTGTTACCTATCAAAGGTAGTACTTCTTGACACCACTCAGAGGCGGCTTCACTCCATTTTGATTTCAACCTCCCCTCGGTGAAATTTCAATCTTAATCCGAGTTAAACAAGAAGACCCACCCTCGGCCTCGAACTCTTTCCCCGTAATCCTCGATTATGCCATTTCTTTGTCTCTGGTCTTCTGTATATTCTAGCATTATCATAGGCCTCTTATTTCAATTCTTCCAGCTCATTCGCTACTGAGTAGTCTCTCTTCCTTGCCATTTTGAAATCAAGGTTCGCCAAATTTTCGATGGCCCACATCGTTCTTTATATTCTAGTTCAAGAGGCGCGATGTGGCTCACATAAAGATCACCAGATGGGACATCCCAATGGGAGTTTTGAATGCACCCCGTAAGCCCAGCATCATCAGCTCGGGAAGACCAATCTTTTCCTGAATCTTACGCCTTTTCTGCGATCCTTTAATCTCCCTACTGAAATTTCTCGTCATTCATTGCCTCGTGGATGATGTTAAGCTCATAATATGTTTGATCCCATACTGCCATGAGCTTTGCATTATTTTGTTTGGCAAAGTGGCTTCCTCCATCACTGATGATAGTCCTCGGTGTTCCAAATCTGCTCAAAATGTTCTTTTGCAAGAAGCTCACAACTGTGTTAGCATCACTGACAAGCTATTGAGTTTCCACTCCATTTTGAACATAATCCACTCGCTAGCAAAAGATACATGTTTCAAATGATGATGGAAGGGTCCCATAAAATCTATCCCCATACATCAAAATTTGCACCACTAATATGCCTCGTAGGGGCATTTCATTTCGTCGCGATATTTCCAATCTTTATCTATCACATACTCACCCATTCAAGACGCCTCCGAAGATAGCGGGCCAATAAAAACCCGACGCATCTTATGAGCTGCTCCTTTCCTCCCAAAATGTCCCCCATATGGCGATGCATGACATCGCATTCACAATTTCGCATTGTTCACTTTCCGACACATCTTTCTATAATCATGTCAGCACCTCTTTTAAATAGCAAAGGTCATCCTGCACAGAATTCCGTCGTCTGGCCCCGAGCTTTCCGCTGGTAGTCGACCGTATGGGCCTACCCACAAGCCAAGTAATGCACAATATCACCCATACCATGGAAGTTGAATGACAATCGAACAGCTTGCTCATTCGGGAAGCCTCTGCTAGTCCTCGCTCCTCTTCTTCCGCCTCGTTTTTCATTCTAGACAAGGATCGCTATCATTGTCACACAACCTTCTTATCTTTAATTTCCAGATCAAACTTGTAGTAACAAAGACTCCACCTTATCGCCTTGGTCTGGGCTTCCTTTTCGACATTGGGACATTCGATTACCGCATGATCTGTGTGAACTATAAATACGATCCCAAAAATGTATGCTCGAATTTCTCACAAGCAAAACAATGGCCAAGATCTCTTTCAAGAGTTGAATAGTTTTCGGGCTTCATTGAAGGTTCTCGTTAGCATATTATATAGCTCTTAACATTCTTTCTTTCTTTTGTCTCTAATACAGCCCCATTGCGAAATCACCGGGCATCACACATTTCGAATCCCTCGATCTCACCTTGCCAAGCAGCCCATGACGTGTCAACTAATCGGATCTTGATTTTTTCAAAGGCTGCTTTGTAGGAGTCATCAAAACTAAACTTTGTGTCTTTCTCCAGTAATCTGCATAATGGTCTGGCTATTTTTGAGAAGTCTTTAATGAATCTCCTATAGAATCCAAAGATGCCCCCAAGAAAACTCCTTATCCCTTTAACACGGTGGCGAAGAGTCTCGACACCTAAACCTTTGATCGGGTCCACTTCTAGTCCCGTAGGAGAAATTTTGTGACCAAGAACAATACCTTCTGTTACCATGAAATGACACTTTTCCCAGTTTAAAGCTAGTTGTTTGTCCTTGCATCTTTAAAGCACTGTTTCCAGGTTGTTTAGACAATGCTCAAACTCGGATCCATGACATCGGGAAGTCATCCATGAAAATCTCCATGACCTCCTCAACCAAATATGAGAACATGGACATCATACACCTCTGAAAAGTAGCAGGGCAATTGCACAACCCAAATGGCATCCTTCTGAAGGCAAAGGTGCCATGCTGATAACGGAGTTCTCCCGGTCCTCGTGTGCAATAACAATCGATTGTAAAATTTTAATACCCATCCAAGAAAACAAAATGAGGGTGTCCCCGCTAACTCGTCCAACATTTGATCACGAAAGGCAATGGAAAATGATCTTTCCCGTCGGTCATCCCAATCCATGCAGCATTGCTCTCATCATCCGCATCGTTTCGTCAACAATCCATTTTTTCCATTTAACGAACCCACCTTTCTCGAACCACATGGACTGGCGCAATCCCAAGGACCTGCCTAAGATTGCATATATATAAAAACCAAAGATTTAACCATTTGAGCACTTCCCATTGACTACTTTCATGCGACTGGTTCGGGCCTTCGATGTTCCACCGTATGGTTTTGCATTTTCTCCAAAGAGATTTTGCATACATATTTGATCTGATCGATACCCTTTAATTCATTTCATCTACTCAAGCAATAGACTCCCGATACTCTAAAATTCAAGAACTGCTTCTTCAAAGATCATCGAAGTTCAGCGTAGATAATCATTGGCTTACTTTATAGCTCCAAGTAAGCATACTCGATGATTGGCAACTTCTTTAAAACTAACCCTTCTCAGACTGTCTCTCACGAAATTCCTTCTCTTCATTTTTATCTCCATTGTCAATTCTGTTTTGTTTAAGACTCATCACTTTTTCGATAGAGTGCAAACTGATGTGCGGAAAATCAGAATTAACACCTTCAAGATACTGGAAATTCATTCCCATTTTCACTGATGTAGAAGTCGAACATTACAATCATAATAACATTCAGAAGCCACAGACAGATGATCATCTACTAACTTGTAATCTTCCTTATCCGTGTCTAAATTCCTCTTCAAACTTTGGAGCGCATTGAAGTCACCGCTTCTCCAACCCCGAGAGAGCGAGAGAACTCCTTCCGTATATCTACTTACAATATCGCTTGCCAGGAATGGCTTCCTGCAAGCGTAGGGACTTGTGAATCTTCTTCAATGTCCGTGATGACAGCAAGTCACAGAAAAACAAATTTCCCTACTCTTAACAAGCACGTCTTCACGATTCTTCAAAGCTTCTCGCCATTGTTTTATCTGCCATTTGAAGAGTAACAGTAGTAGGAGTAAGCTCCCCCAAACTTAATTTCCTCGGTAACATAATGGCATTAAGTTTACATCGCACCGAGTCACAGCAGCCTTTCAATTTCAAATCCTCCAATGGCAAGGAATCGTGGAACTCACGTGGTCTTTCATCTTTCGTACCTCTTCTTTATCACCCAGACCAACAGCAAACTCATCTCACTACTCCTTCCTCCGCAAATCTCTTCTGCTCACTTCCTTCTCTCAAATTTGGCAATAAAGTGGCATCACTTGAGTTACCACTGTGAATGGTATGCTTTTATTCCAACTCGGAAGGTTTTCAAACCTCGTTAACTCAGCTTCCCATTCTGGACTTTTGCAATCTCTCATGAATGTGACCAGCAGCATAGAGTTCCGCTTTCTTCTGCTTCTTTCTTCTTCTTGTCGTCAAGCTCCTTCTTCTTTCTTTCTCCAAGGATTCAGCATTTTTAAGGCTTCCTTCCTCCTCACTGCCTTCATCTCTTCTCCGACTTTTCCTTTCTAATTCTTTCTTCCCACTCTTGATCGCACCGCCATGCAAATTCCTTTGATTCTTCGTGTCACCAAGCATCTTCATTTGATTCGCAGGTCGTGGCCAACGTTCATCATGTTTCCAGTGTTCTTTGAGAGAGCATTGCAATTCTCCTAAAAATTCCAGAATTGGTATTTTAAGCTTCCACTTCAAGAAACTTTGTTCATGAAGTTCAATAACTTTTTATTTTCCCCATGAATCATAAAGATTTGGTCTCAAAAGTCCTGGAGCCCCCCTCACCCCACTCATCAGCCTCCCTGGGCTTCGGGCTTCGCTCGGCCGGAACCCGGTGCCACACCTCCCTGCTGAAATTTTCAGCCGCGGTCTCGGGGATTTGCCATGCTCCCTCCACCACAAGCAGAAATTCTCAGCTGTCTGATGTCGTATGAATGCAATATTAAGGTGTCAGGGCATTAGGGCTTGAAACATATGTTCTCTGCTTCATTCAAATAGTTAGCTCCCTCCATCGTATAGAAACCCCTTCAAACACTCAAGATATTTACTCTTCCCTTCTTTCCACGCTCCTATCTCATTTGCAGAGTGCATTCTTTTATCCAACCGATGCATAAATTATCCAAAATTTGGCCTCTAAGGCACATTTTGCCCCAAATTTCAATCATTCCATTTCCTTAGCTCGTCGCCGCTCCTGAGATCCGGCAAGGAGGTCTCATGTCACCTTAAATGAAGATCCTCTTACCACCCGCTCTCGCTTTCTTCCGCTTCTTCTTCTTCCGAATGCGTTCCGCCGCAAGCCGTGACCACTATACCTGGCGGTGGCAATCCATGGAGCGGTAGAAGATGTCCATTTGTGCCTTCGTGTCTATCCCGCGCATGGGGACACTCCTTCTCAGCCAATTTCTCATTCTCCCAAGCGCAGGCGCAATTTCTCATCCTCCCTGATTTAGTAGTAACGCTCTTCGCTCGTATGCAGGTAATGCAGAGGTTAATCGCCAGTAAAGCTTCCATCGCCTTCCCATGTATTAACGTATCCATACGGTGTGAGCTAAAACCATGATGCCGCTTATATCTCTTAAAGAGAATGGAAACAACTCAGCTTTAATAACTTCCCCGTCTCACACCATTCAATTTAATCAGATCAAGTATTCTCGCAAACCTTCCTGTTCATCGGGATCTTCGCAGACTGTGAATCGTCTCCGTTTGAACCAGCGAAAGCCACCGGGCGCCGGCTTCGAGCTCTCAAAATTGCTAAAGACCACCGGGTCGTCTCACCGGCTGAAAATTCCATCTCGATAACCCCGGCCCCGTGGTTCTCCATAGTGTCTCGCTCGAGGTACTCGCCGCGACCTGCCGGTCGCTCCCGTCAATCTTTCTTCGTTCGCCATTCGGCTATTTGCCACTCAACCTTCCTTAGTCCTTCTGCGTGTCTTTTCTCGATCTCGTTGCCTAATGGCAATAATTCTAGCCCCTTCCCGTGCATGAATTAACTCTCAAATTATAACATACCGAGATCATCAAATGGTTAGTGATACCTAAAATTGTATTTATCATGAAAAGCTCTTCAAAATTTCAGCTACTAAACTATCATTGAATCATATTTTTACAAATTTTCCATTTTTGTAATTTACGCCCAAATTAGTATTTCCTGCCAAACCTAATATTGATCTACCAAAATTTTCACCTCAAGAACGGCGTTTCAAAAACTCGTTTTTCCATCTTTCTCGTTGACGGGACCAAAACACTATACAAATTCTGCACACATCACCCAAGGACTATCATCTAACTCACAATAATGCCATGAAACTTGCTCAGGTTCCTTATCTATTATACTCGATTAAAAGCTTTGTTTCTTAAGAATAAATCATTTTCTTTCTAGTTTTAGATCCAGATCAAGGTACAAATGTAAATGAGCAGTAAATCGATTTAAGTCCAAATATCGATCCCTTACGAGATCTCAAGAATTCTCAATCAACTACCCCGACTACTCAAACTCTATACTATTCTGGACTGGGATATAATATTGGAACTCGCTGCAACCTTGAAATGTAAACAAGCCTAAGATATAAAAGAATGTTAAATGAAGTGAATTAAAACCGAAAATTCAAAATAACAAATTCGTAATTAAACAATAATCTTTTTAAATGGATCAACAAAGACTTTATCAGGAACATCAATTCCGCTGGGGATCGCACCCAACTGCTTCATGAACCATAGCTTTAAACCCGGCCCAAGGAATATGATAGTGCAAAGCGATCTCTCTCCATTACCCCATTGTTCATCATCTAACTTCAATGCTTTCTTTTCAAGACGTAAAATTAGAGAACTACTTTTTAACTGGTTGCCTTGTTCCTAAATATTTTTCTTTTCAATACTTCATACCCGTAACGTAGATCGTGAAACCTTAGCTCCTAAGACATAGGCATAGCATGGGTTTACACTTGACTGGTTTCTCTTCCTCAAATTGGAATGGCCATCCTTTTCCTTGGATTAGATCCTCGTTAACACCTGGATTAGACTTACTATTCGAATCCAGCAGACCTCTACTATTAAATGGATGTCATCTAACTCATTCGACTTCAAGGAAGAGGATTTATCGATGAAATTTGTTGAAGAAACACATTAGATCACCATTGTCGATTCGTAGAGCCTTTAGAAATTGTTCATCACTCGGGATTGCTCTCGTGTCACCAGAGGGCTCTGAAATCGTGAGCAATGAGACAACTTCTACATGGCAAAACGCCATGCTAATGGGATCACACCATGTAATACCCAAAACCAAGAAGTAGATTTATTAATCCATAGTCTAATAGCCTCTCATAAATTCAAGTGTGAAAGATAATTTCTCGACAAATGTGAGTCTATTCAATGTAGTCGGGTTTCAAATCACTAGATGACACCCGCATAATGGCTTCTCACATCAAGAAAAACCACTGTAAATCGGGAAACCTGAAATCCGACCTGCAATTAACCGGAATTCGCATACAATCCGTAGTAAATTGAAAGAAATAGAATTTATTCAGCCTTCTACTTAATAATCAAAGTCTGCATCCAAATTTAAAAGTGAAATAACAAACTAATCTAAATAAAATCAAACAAAGAAAAGAAAATTAAATACAAGATTCAATGCACTGGCCCAGATTCTCAGCCACGAGCTACCTTCTTTAGTAGTACATGTATTTATGTGGTTCAAGTTGGGCCCCAAATTCATGCATCTCCTCAGATTTCAGGTTAACCAGTCATTCGCTGCAGCCGTCGCACCTATATTCTTCGGTCGCACCTCACCGTCGCACCTACGCCGCGCAGGCTTCTTATTTGGTCGCGACTTCATAAAGATCCTCGATATGACGTCGCCGATCGGTCGACGCCGCGACCTTCTTTACTTGCGCTGATGTCACCACTCGAATGATGTCACCTCTTTACTTGGGGAATGATGTCGCCACCACCGACGATGTCGCCATCTTTCTTTATACTGATAGTCGAATATCAATATCGTTTAATCTTAATTCTTCTGCAACTGATGAACATTTAACATTTGAATGATCACACACCTTTCTTATCATATTGATGCCTGGATTCCTCTTCTAGATGCTCACACCTCATGAAACAAATTCTCAAAAATTCCTATGTCTCGACTTCTACGGTCACGCCCTCCATGCTCATCGCTTCGGTTCTTCACTCTCACGCGACCGAAATTGTTTTTTACGACATCATATCTTTTCTTATTAATTTATGGGTCATCGAACTCGAGTTTCGCTGCGAATTTCATAGCTGTTCCGCCTTCAATCGCTCTTATGTCGCGATCAAGTTTCAGGTTACACCTTGATGTGATTCTTTTCATTACCGTTGTGCGCCACAACAGTCCCTTCTTCTTCGCATTTCCTCACAGATCATTCATCCCACAGATCATCTCTCGCTTCATCCAGCCGCTCCTTTGCATCGCATTATCTTCTTTCTCTCTCAATTTCCTAACGCATAGCAATGGTGAATTATTCAACATTTCTCGCATAAATCGCCTTTATAGACAAAATCAATCAGAAATTGACCTAAATGGATGACTTTAAGCTCACAGCGGCCTCATGCAGAACTCCTTCGAAACAATTCATGGGCCCTTCGACATGAATTGGTCGACACCCTTCCCAACACAATTTTCTATGACCCCTTCCACAAAATTATTATTTTTAATAATTTTACAAAAGAATCACGCTGACAACCCTCCGATTTTATTTGTCATGCACTCACACTTTACCATTCTGGGTCCCCACATATTATGAAATGCATTATGTCATTTCCAAACAATTCATGTTAATATATATATCAAGCATGCATATATTAACAAAATTCACATAGCCAATCCACATACACACCATATAGCAACACTGCAAATTAGCCTGCGCTGGCTAATAAACAATTTAAGCAATATTATGCAAACACACACATGGACAATTTCAGTCCAACCATCAACCCGGACTGTTTTAACAATCTCCAAATAGTACGTGGGCTGTCCATGGACAACCCCCTCATCAAACATCGATTCCACTTCTTTGGAACCGAAATTAGTGGCCATTTCCGGCCTCATGACACCCAAAACCACAATTTTCATGTTATTCAAATACTAAGCCATAACACACAAATATAACACACATATATGGTGCACGCGACCATTTTCGGGGCCTGAGATTAGTCCCGAATCGCCCAAAATGGTCCTCACTTTCCAACATGTAGTCCCACTTTTCAGACTGACCAAACTGTCACCGCCCACTTCATACCATCCAAACCATTTTAATGGCTCTGTTTAAAATAAACCAGCAGAGAAAACCCCTACCTCAAGTTGTCAAAACCCACAAAATCGTATCCACGAGCAGTTTCACATGGGAGCAACTTTGTTCTTAGTCGCCGTGGGATTCGACGTCCAATTGACTTGAATTTTAGAGAGAAGTTAAGAACCCTCAGTAACCCACTTCTTGCACATGCCCTTCTCCCAAACTGGTCGGGCCACTGGGTCAAGAGAATTGTCCTCATGCCACATGTCCAATCGTCATTGGCTCTCATCCATACGCGATTTCCATCCACTTTAGTATGTTGTCCACTTGGGCCCCACTCGCTCTTCCTCGGGTTCGATCTAATTCGCACTCGGACACGCAGGCGCCATGAGCCACTCAACCGGTGCCAAGTTTCTGCCACTACCCCGTTGTCTCAAAAACGTGAATCTCGATTGTCTCAAATTGCACGCGGGTAGCTGGGGATTTCGTGAGACTATCTCCCAACTGAAAGCCCGCCTGGGTCATCCGAGATTTAGAAAATTCTCGGATTTCAATCGAAATTACCATTTTAACATTGCCAGAAAATTTCAATTTTCTTACATCACGTCGAGTCGGGTGTGTGTGTGACACCCCAAATCCCGAGGGTCATTTTATTTATTTATTTTTTAATATATATATATATATATATATATATATATATACAACGCTTATAATATTTCACTAGAGTTAGATATACAACTCTTTTACACTTTTATATACCAAAATATATAGAAACTAGATTGTTTAATGATATTTTTACAGCACATTTCTCAAGGCCACAACTGCCTTTCTTCAGACCACGGCCTCAGCGAGCCGTCTCTCTCATGTACCGAAGGTCCCACGACGAGGCGAGCCCAGTATCAACTCACAAGGGCTACCTCCCCAATCAATGCATGCAATGACATACATAAAACATCAATCACATCATACAATTTATGCAACATTATATGAAATGTTTCATGTCATGCATGAGTTGTGACCCCTCATGCTCACAACCCGAGTCCCAACCGACTCCCCCACACCTGCAATTGCCAAGTGTGAAAACCAATCATTTGTATTTAACCCAATGACTTAAACCATTGGAAAACCCTCCAATTTTAATTTATCAAATCATGATTTTCTTTTCTTTTGTGGGCCACTGATTTTCGGGTTTTCACCACAGGACGCCGCACGCCTTCCCAACATTTTGCGAACCACATCAAGTAGGATTCATGTCTAACGAATATTTAGTTCCTTTCACTCGTGTGGGGTAAAGTGTAGTGTGGAGTGGCTGGATCTACCCCAACTCGTCTCGCCTAAAACATGTAATTTATCATTTTTGATCATTTTACACCCCCTGCGGAGTCTCTACCTTTAGACTTCTCATTCCATTTACCGCTTTCTCACGACCCATCTCACCAACACCGCATCAAACAATAACCTCGCACCCAATAATCCGACTCTGAAGCGATGTGACCGTGCTCCATGAAATGCATGATGCCAACATTTTCCTGGCGCATGTATATATGAGTACTACATGAAACATTTACATACCATGAATAATTATAATTTTACATATACTTACATCTGATGCAATCCATGTTAATACATCATGCATCAACATAATTCTCACACACTGCATGTTATTCATAAAAGCCATAATATACAACAAGGTCATAATCTTGGACCCATCTAACAAGGTACCTCATGGTCCCTTCACAAACCAATCCGCGGTTCACATCCATACAATCATTATATCACAAACATAAACCAACCCGAGACATTCGATTCTGATCAAACCTCAACCCCATACGTCAGGATCGTGGTGAAAATCGGGTCATAACCTCAACCATCTAGTCCCAAATTTTGGAACTAAATTACTTGGCCTCTCATGGCCTCCCATAAACAGCCCATACCATTATACAACCTTTAGGCTTAAAGTAAACCGAGTAGGAAAATATCCTACCCAATACAATAGCCTACAACATGCCATCCAATGGTCATGTCATATCCCGACTATTCACCTCGACGTAACCATGCAACCTGCACACTTGGTGCAAAAACATAAATTTCAGAAAGGTTATGGTCACCCACTGTGACGCCCCAAACCCGGGGGTCCCGTCTGCCATACCCGCTTCAACCTCATGAACACTGGGCAAGTGGAATGCTCCAAAGCATCTGATTACGAAAATCGGGCAGAGTCTCCTTTGTACGGGGAGCTCTACCCAAATACAAAACATGTATATACTTGTCCCAAACAGTGCAATATATCCAATATATCCAATATATCCAATATATCCAATATATCCAATCACATGAGTGACACTCGCCACTGGGCCCACAACGATAATTACACACATACTAACTATGAATCCAACTATATACCAAATAGTTACAAGAGTTACAATATTTTCACTCTTATACAATACATATATTAAAATTAGACATTTCAATACATGTATATATCATCAACCAAAGTCATAACCCGGCTTTCTTCCAATCCTCAATCCCTAGAATGAGTCGTCCCCTCGCACGCTCCCTGTACATGTAAAATAATATCCCTCGACAGGGTGAGTTTATGCTCAGTAGTGGAATCACCCTATGTAATACTCCTCCTCCTAAGTGCAAGCAGGTCACCCAGGTAATAACGATACATCTCAAACAAATGCACGATCCTACTAACGCTCATACGACCAACTCCCGCATCCCGAGTCTCACCGATTTCATCACACTCGCCTGCCCTCGTATGAAAATTATTACGCCTGCTCAGGACAACCCTCCGATGTGTATATATCAATCGCCGCCCGACGACGATATTTATTGCTTGTGGACTACCCTCCGATGAATATCAATCGGGGCCGCTCCGACGACATTGATATTTTTAACTGGACTACCCTCCGATAAATAATATTTTATTAACCCTTCGAACCGTTTTCTAGACTCCACCCCGCGAGACTTCACTCCAGGGCTCCTGCAGAAACCCAAGGTATATGCACGACGTATGCCAATTCCAATACAAATCAATTCATTACGTGAATATATAAACATGCATATAATTACAAAACAATCAATTCACACAATCATGTCAAGTGTAAATTGGTTTCATACATCAAAATTACTTCACTTGGACTAATGATCAAACACGAACAATTTAATTTAAATCACTCGACCAAACACATATTTTCACAAAAATATATTATAACACTGTTTCTGAATAAAGTGAAACCCCCCTTGCCACTATTCCCGAAAATTCAATTCACTAGCTCACTCAGGAACTCCGCATTTTCCGGCCATTTTCGGCCTCATTACAATCAATACATGATTTAATACAAACTTTGTGAATTAAAATGATCTAAACAGCCCTCACAAGCACTGGGTTAAACATTTTGGTTTCAAATTCTATATCAATTCGTCCTGTTTGGGACCGATCTAACGGCCCCTAACGGCCTCATTCGACTCAAACATTTGTAAAGTACTTAAAGCGGGAATAAAACCCAAGTAGGGAGAAAGCCCTACCTCTCGGAGTTTGTCAAAAACTCACAAACTGTCCACACGCAGTCTCTCTCTCACAGAAAGGCTTCTTCCCTTCTTGTCCCGAAGATCGCCGGCTGTAGGATCGCCTCGTATATTTTAGAGAGAAGCGAAGACCTCTCTACCAAAACTAAACAAAAATGGCTACTGGATCGTTCCTGCCTTCCTCCCCACGTTTTTCTCTTTTGTTGCATTTTGAAGAGATGGCCACTGTTCCTTTTTTTGTCATTTAGTAACTTAAATCAATTTAATTAATTAATTCCCTTCTTTCTCCAGTTTTGACATTCGGTATTATCTCGGCCATCCATTTTCATCATTTATATACTCATACCACTTATGGCACATGAGTACGTGTTATATGTTACTGTTTCAGATCGAAAACGTTTTACTTCAAGACTAACCGCGATGCCTCGAAAAACGTGCCGATCCGACCGTCCCGAATTCGACTTAAATTTTACGCGGCTAGCTAGATTTCACAGATGATTCCAACGGTGAAACTGCTTTGGTCATCCGAGATCTGTGAGAATAAATTACGGATTTTAATCAATTAATAACTTTGTAATCGAAATTACGATTTTGCCATTTTTTCCCGAATAAATTCTTCGTCTTACATTCTCCCTTCCTTAAAGGAATTTCGCCCCGAAATTCTGACAATCAATCACTCACATGCAGGCAACGGCACTCTATCACGTGACGTAAACAAATATTTAAATCTAAACGACTAAACTACGCACCTTCATCCCAAACAAAGAAGCTTTTATGCAGGTACTCGCATCGTCCCTCAAGGCCCCACGCTAATTCCTCCACCCATAGTTCCTCCAGAATTCCTCTCACTAGCCTCACGGTCTTGCTTTGCAAAACCCGATCACGGCTATCAACAATGCACACCGGTCCTCTCAAGGTCCCATCCGTGTCAACCTCAATCAGTCTCAATCCACCACACGAGCCGGATCTCGAGTATACTTTCGGAGCATGGAGACGTGAAATACCTCGCGGACGCCCGACATGTCGGGCGGTAACGCCAACCGGGTACGCCGGCAAGGCTCATCCTCCCAGCATCTTTAAAGGCCCAATAAACCCCTGCACGATAGCTTCCCTCGCGCTGCCGACCGACCACCCCAGCATCACCTTCAAGAAACGGATCAACAACTCCGAACTCTAAGGGTCGACGTCGCGACACGTAACGCACCAACACCCGACTCCTCCGATGCGATGTTACCGCGCACACTAACACACACGTCATACCGTGACACCCAATCCCGGGGTCCACCACAGCGTAATCTGAGATCACCACTCATAATCTCAACCTATCAGTCAACTTCACCCTACATCCTGTAGAAGAACATCTATATCCGGTTTCTCTAAAGGCCTTAACCTTGTCAAATCCAAGGTCAGAACGTATGACAACCCTGGGCCATGTCCCACTACATCGGGACAACCCGATGGTCAAGTAATCTCATCCATGTTAAACCCGACATCAACAACCAATAGTCTACCACCCTACACACCACGCTCCGCTATGCAACTCCTCGATCTCGTCCCTCGACTCGACCCACACTCTAGCCCTCCGCCTATCTGGTAGCTGCGAGAGTGCTTATATAGCACCCCCGAAACCGAACCGGGGTTCTTCCGACCTGCACTGGGGCGCGGGAGGGAATGAATCAGATACTTTTCTCGTCACGCTAATCGGGATCGCATTGTCCCAAAGTCTCGGGGATCCCTGCCTCCTGGCAATCCCGTCACTCATGCACAATCCCCGGTCCTAGTCCCGAAACTATGTGAGCGTGGTCTCACTCCTTCCCGAACTAGAAGAAGGTCGATCCTCCCTTCGCTACCAACACCCAGATCCCTGCTGCTCTAAGTATTAATCTCTCTACGGTGTCAGTGGGTCGCCCCAAACGCTGAAGTTCATGTCCCAGAGGAGAAATCCTACAATCCCGTCTCACGAACAACTTCACCTCATTCTCGACCTCAGGGACATCAAATTAATTTCAAGAAATCCACGTGATTCGAAGATTGACATTCGGTCTCTCCCAACTCATCACCGCCTCAATCCTTCTCAGTCGACCGACACTCCCCGGTGCCGATAACTACCTGGTCCCAAAAATCTCCCTCAATGCTAAAACTCGCGACTTATCGAACTTAGCGCATACCGATGGTCTCAAGAATCAGAATAATAATCCTTCAAGTGATACTCATGCTCCCACTCCGACCGGAGTGCATCAAATGTCATCCACGAAGACTACGAGACAACCGATCTGGTATAGGGTCGGGAACACCCTATGCATGAGATCCATGAATGCACGCTTAGCGATTCGCCAACCAAAGGGCATCACCGTAAACCAAAGTGCCCATAACGTGTCCTAAACGCCGCCTGTGTGGATATCCTGCCTCCTAACCTCACCGATGGTAACCGCATGAAGGTCTATCTTCGAGTGACTCGCCTCTTCAACTCAACAACAAATCAATCATTGGTAATGGGTACCGATTCTCGGATCATAACCCGTTCAACTCGTCAGAGTCAATGCACAACGAAGGGTCTTGCCCTTCTTCTTCGCAAATGTGAACCGAGCGCCCATGGTGAAGTGCTCATTCCGACAAAACCCTCATTCAATAGCTCTCAGAATCCACTTCTTGAGTTCCTACAACTGCACTGTGCCATCCCATGCGGACATAGAGATGGGGCGAGCACCAGGTGTAACTCGATACCTAAGTCTACCACCCTCTCGTGGAGGCGCCCAGTATCTCATCCGAAAACATCCACATACTCACACACTACTCGAGGCAGATCTAAGTCCTGGGCCTGCCCTGTGGTAAGGCTCAAGCAACTAACCCGCTTAATCGTCCTCGACACTGGATCGTATACTATATGGGGCAAAATATCATGTTCGCCCCCGAAATACCACACGAAAGTACCGGGCTCCGCGGTAAGCCAGAACCCTTCTACGCCACAATCGATAACGACCCGTAAGTCGCACCATCCATCCCCGTGGATGCATCGAACTCTACATATCCATGATCCTCTCCACCGTGAGTGTAGTCCCCCAGATCTCTGCTAACTCCCGCAGACCTCGACATATCACTACTCGCCCTAATCCCTAGGGGAGAACTCACAACAATGGCTCCTCTAAGGTCTCTAGAGGTCCTTGCCCATTTCCACCCTATTTGGGCCTCACTCTCTAACTGGAACGCAGCTAGTCTAATCCGGGTCGCGTCAGAGGTAATCTCTATATCCTCTAACACCTTCTCGATCTGCATAAACCAATGGTCTACCACACCACCTGATCTCCCCGTGAATGCTCCGAGGATGATGCGCCCTAACCTCCGGAGGTTACCAGATCTTCTTGTTCACCGTTATACCACCAAGGATAAAGAAATAACGTGTAATACCACAAATTCTTCGCACAAGTCCTGGCCGATCGACCGCGGGTGCTCGACCAAAGGCCCAGTACGCCCTCGCCGCCTAGCCATCATCACGCTCAATGGCACGTACCACTTCAATTCGTGATCCTCCAAGGCATAAACACCGCCAGACTCTTCATACACATAAATCGCTAGATATGCATTGTCCTTGCATTTACTGTAATGCAACGCAATCAATTATGCATTTAAAATATTTTTATCAACAAAAATTTCATTTTCTTTTGAAAATTTTATTTTTCAAAATTTTGCCTCTATTTTATTTGGATTTTATTTCATTTTTATTTAATTTAAAAAAAAATTTTGAAATTTTTTGTGATTTAACAATGTTCATTTAAAGGATCAGAAATGCACGAGTCCAACCGAGTCAAGCACCAAGTGCACACCCTAAACTCCAGTCGCACGCACAGCCAAGGTTCGTCAGCTCTATATGCCATAATACGCCGAGCCTGGCTGTGGTGCCCGCCGCCCTCTATATGCCACAATACGTACCAAGCTTCATCAAGCAGGCTCCGTCGCCTCTATATGCCACAATACAACCAAGCCTATTAGCGCCTCGCCGCCTTCTATAGTCGAGTTTATCGAGGTGTCAGTTAAAGCTGCGATGTTCGCTGTGCCGGGCTGTGATGCTCGCGAGGCCGCCAGGAGGATCGCGGCGGCCGTTGTTTACTTCAAGCCGCATGCTCGCTAAGGCTGCCGTATGCTCGTAAGGCCAGATGCTCCGCTGGCGTCGCGGCGCTCGCCAGCCGGGCCGATGCCGGTATGGCACGTATGCCCGCTGTGCCGCTGCATGCCTCGCCAGCCGCTGCCTCCCGGTCACAAATACACACCCTATCAGATTAAAGACAAACTCAGCCAAATTCTTTACCTTCGTAATACACTTCACTTATCCTTCAAGTAAATACCGCTTCTCTCACGATACACTTAGCGTGATTGCGGATATAATCCTTGCCAACTTGCACTTCTATGCTGCAATACAATAATTGTATTGCAATAATTTTTCCAAATAAGGCCACCGCCTATCGCAATACTATTATTTCAGGTCTCAAGAATACTATACCTTGCCTAACCTCAGCCAAACCAACTCATTTTAAGTCATAATACACTTCAAACCTTGCAATACAAACCTTGTTTTGCAATACAATGGGCAGTAGCCCATTCTTTCACTGCACCAAAAATTTTTTTTTTTTTTTTTCATTCATTTTTAAAGAATCCTGAAAATGCCCAAAAAAAATACATATCCATCCTTTTTTTTTTTTTCATCCAGTACACCAAATAATTTCATAAAAATTTATTTTCTTCATTTTCTTTAGTCTTCCTCACTATAAAACCTTAGAAAATGATTTTCTTTATCTAAATTTTTTTTCCTCACTCAAAACAAGTTCATAAAAATTTATTTTATTTAATATTTTTTGTTTTCTAGTTTTACTCGCCGAAAACTAAGCTATTTTTCTCGACATCAATGCTAATCACTAAGCACACATCACTCACAACACATAACAATCAACATGTTATACACCTTCACACATACACGATCACACAACATTTCATCAAATCAATAATAAACGCATCAAACACATGCATGCAAAGGTCCTGGGCAGTTATCCCATGATTCCTTAGGTAACTCATTCCTAAACCGAACATCAAACCGCCCAAGTGGTGATGTTCTTACTCGACTATGGCCTGCCCAAATCCTCAATCTCTAGGTTTCATATACCCATACTCACCAGTTAAACCACCCAAGTGGTGATGGATAATCTGTAAACCGAGCCCCTAGGTATTCGTATACCTAAGCTCTGATACCAAGTCGTGACGCCCAAACTCCGGTCCGCGACTACCCGTCAACCTCGCTAAACACTTCGTGAATGTCTGGGTGACCCGACATTTCACTTTAAAATCGAGCGTAGTCTCCTTTGTACTCTGGAGTCTACCCAAATACAAACCCGGTGACATACCTGTCCCAAACAAGCAATATATCCAATATATCCAATACATCCAATCACATGAGGCACACGGCCACTTGGGCCCACAACGATACTCATAATACATACTAACTATGAATCCAACTATATACCAAATAGTTACAAGAGTTACAATATTTTCACTCTTATACAATACATATATTAAAATTAGACATTTCAATACATGTATATATCATCAACCAAAGCCACAACCCGACTTTCTTCCAATCCTCAATTCTTAGGACGAGCCGTCCCCTCGCACGCCTTGCAAATTGTGAAATAACATCCCTCGACAGGCGAGCTAACGCCGCGGAACCGCCCTGCTGGCTACCTCCGCCTAAGCGCAGCGGGCAATGTTCCAAAAGAATAAAACATACATTCACAAATGCATGATCCTAATACTCAATGTCTACACGACCAACTCGCATCCCGAGTCCTCACCGACCCATCACTCTCGCCTAAGCTCCTCAGATGAAAATTACATATTTTGTTTTGCTCAGGGACAACCTCCCGATGTGTGTATATATCACCGGGCCGCCCGACGATCGATATATTATCGGTTTGTGGACGCCCTCCGATGAATATCAATCGGGCCGCCCGACGATCGATATTTTTAATTCGCCTACTCCGATAATTAATATTTTTAGACAACCCTCCGAACCGTTTCTTTCTCTGGGACTATCCTTCACGCACCACCCTATACCCCAGTGCTGCTCCAAGATATAATGCATGTATGCCAATTCCAATACGCCTAATTCACATGTAAATATGTAAAACATGCATATAAATTACAAACAATCAATTCACACAACTCATGTCATGTAAATCTTTATTTGATACATCAAAATCTAGCTCACTTGAGCTTAATGATCAAACACGAGCAATTTCAATTTTAAATCACTCGACCAAACACATATTTTCACAAAATATATTTTTTGAGAACACTGCTTCGTGAATAGTGAAACCCTCGCTACTATTTTAAAAATTACACCATCTGGGCTCACCTTGTGAACTCGCATTTTCCTCGCCATTTCCTACTCATTACAATCAATACATGATTTAATACAAACTTTAGAATTAAACACCCAAATGTACTTCTCACACAAGCATTGTACAAACATTTTGGTTTCCAAAATTTATATCAATTCGATCCCAAGGCTCAAATCGATCTAATCCGCCCTAACGCCCCACTGCGACCAAACATTTGTAAAGTACTTAAAAATGAATAAAACCCAAGTAGGGAGAGTCTCTACTCCTGAAGCTCACAAAACTCACAACCAGAGGTCCAATGCTTGTAGTCTCCCTCCGCGTAGAAAGGCTTCTCCTTCTTGTCCCAAGACCGCCGACGTAGGATCGCCGTATTTCTTAGAGAGAGCTAAGACCTTCTCTCACTAAACTAAACAAAAATAGCTACTCGGATCGTTCCCGCTCTTCCCCACGTTTTTTCTTTGTTGCATTTTGAAGAGATGGCCACTGTTCCTTTTTTTGTCATTTAGTAACTTAAATCAATTTAATTAATTAATTCCCTTCTTTATCCAGCTATTATTCAAGACTATCTCTACTGGCCCATTTTCTACTATTTATCTACTCATACCACGATGGCACATGAGTACGCAGCAGGCGTGACTTCGCTGTATTCATAAAATAATTTTACTTCAAGATCCGAATCACATACACTTAGGTAAACTGCCAACTCGACTGTCTCAATTACAAAATGTTATGTGCTAGCTAGATTTTTACCAGATCTATCTAATGGTGAAATCTGCTTTTCATCCAGATATATAACAAATTACGATTTTAACCGAAATTAACAACTTTGTAATCAATTACTTATTTGCCATTTTTCCCGAAACTGGAATTCTGTCTTACACCCACTGGGTCTCCTCTCCCATTGTGAATATGTATTAAATTCCTCACTGAATGGGGCCTTCCATAGAGTTTAAGAACACTCGAAACGGAGTTCGGACGAAGAAGTTATGATTATCCGAAGTTTAAGGTCACACATGAGTAGCTAGCCCTACCCTACCAACCTTACCCACCGCTTCGTCACCTACTTTGTTATCTCCAGCACTCCACGGCCTCCACAGCACACATGGTTGGGCTAGAATTGTACTAAACGGGTTTCCCATATAGTCTAAGGAACACTCTAAACTGAGTCCTCTGAACCCAAGCATGACCTTATGAAGTCGAGGCACGAGCAGCGCCTACTCCAGCCACCCACTTTATTCAGCTCTGCTCGCCACCTCCAAAGACTCCACACTTCACAGAACATGGCTGAATCTGAATTACTGAGATTTCCATAGAGTGCAAGAACACCCTCCTGAACTAAGTTCTAAGAATAGTTATGACCTTCCAAAGTTGAAGGTCACATAGGCAACAACCCGCCCGAAATGAGCCGGGACCGACTACTGAGCTCACCCCGACCGTTTATCACTTTCGATCCCGCCAGCTGACCTCAAGCGATTAGACTATTTAGGACAGTGACCATAACTTAGTTACAGAGGTCCTGAATCAGAAATTCTAAAAGCCCGATATTAAGTTCACCACACATAAATTACCTGAAGGACTGCACAAACTTCCTTTGATTTCACTCAAAACCAAAATAAAGTTCAGTGAATGGTACTACCAATAATATGGTAGCTCCCATGGTTCAAAATATAATCAAACATTCCCTGGGGCAAGACAACCAACACTGTTCATTTGAATCAGAACCACATAAAAATCGGCGACACGCGACAATTACTAGCCTCAGTGTTAGTCCTAATCGTCCAAACAAATACCCCGAATCTCCAAAGACACCGTCCTAAAGTCTAGATCGCTTCACACCGCCACCACGCCTCACACAAACCATGCCATTTGAATGACCCTTAGACAAGAATTAAAATAACTGAAGAGGAAAACCCCCCACCTCCTGAAAGTTTCGAAACTCCCCAACTTCTGGCCTCACGGTCTGTCGGAGGACAATCCTCTCCCTGAGCCTCCACTCCGAAACCGCCTGGGCTCGAATTCGCCGTGAACTTAGAGAGAAGCATGGCTTCTCACTCTGTAAATCTCTCCTCTTTTCTCTCTTTCTCAAGGCTTGCTCTCCTCTCCCTCTCTCTCCTCTTCTCCACCCCACTGGCCAAGAGATGGGAGTCAAGAGAACTTGTCCTCTCACTCTCTGCACAGATGTCATCTCTAAGTGGCCACCTTGGATTACACCTTGTCCCTTATCCATCTACCATAGATTTCCACCTAATCAAATGTTGCCATGTGTCTCTCATGGGTCCCATTTGAGCTCATGTTTGACTAGCTCTCCACTTGACACGTGTCTCATCTTGAGCCACTCAAAATGTGCCAAGTGTCCCGCACCACTCTCGGTGCCTCGAAATACGTGAAATTTCGACTGTCTTAGAATTAGATCAAATTCAACATGATAACTAGATTTCGCGAGACGATTCCAACGGTGAAGTCCATTTAGTCATCCAAGATCTAGAAAAAATTTCGATTTTTTGACCGAAATTTATGTTTTACCCTTTATCTGAAAATTTGGATTTTTTAGGGTTTCACAAGGTGCATGAACAGAATGTAAGGGCGACGCGTAAACGGGAAAACGCCCGTACTGAGACTCACTTGCTACATAACATGAAAAAAATATACGTAAGGCTGGCGGGCAAGATGTGGTAGACTTCTGAAAAGGAAAGTAATTCAAATCACATGTTAATACTTAACACCGGGGCGGAAGATCAAAAGAAAGAAAAGCAATGTACTTCTGAGGTGTAACCCAAAAATCTATACCCACAAATGCATAACACACAGATTTAATGAAATCAAAATGAACATCGGAGGATTTTCCAATGTGTCTGAGTATTAAAAAAAGATTTTGCTTGAGTTAAAAAGAGTCAATGGGTGAAACACCAATGACGCTACACTTGGCATTGCATGCGCGAGGGAGTCGGTCAGAATTCCAAGTTATGGGCATGAGGAGTCTCATCTATTTATGATACAAATGATTCCATGTAGGATTGCATTTCATATGGAATATGGTGATATATGCGCATATGCATTTATAAATAGGTGGGAGTATTTTAGAATTATTCTTATCGGGCATTGTTCAATTCCATCAGGGGACCCCTTTTAGGTAATCGAGTTGTACATGGAGACGACGCCTAACGACCGTGATTGCGAAGGAGGCCGATGTATCTTTGATACTTTAAAAAGGCACAGAGCAAGTTAATTATAACTCACCCCTTGCGACTATCGCCTAAATAGCCGCGACGCAATTCGTAAAGAGGTCAGATCGGACTCACAAGACCGTAATTAAGTGTTTTATTTTCATATTTTAGATTTAAATGTTAATGAATGGTCTCAGAAGGACACACGTGACATAATGCACTTAATTTATAGGTTATGTTAATATCACTTTATTTAGACCTTGATGAGTTATAATTATACTGTTATAATAAAAGTTATATGTTGGGTATAGCTCTAATAAAGTAGACTCGCCCATTTTTGTGAAAATATAAATCCCTTATAAATTAGACACAATAAATACAGAGATCGAAACACCCGTATCTAATACAATTCAATAATATCATTGATTGTCAATGGGACCCCCGATTCTCAACATGATAGATAATAAAGACTTTTCTATGGCAACAACTTTCTAGTATGTATATTTTATTATATATATATATAAGTATATATATATATATATATATATATATATATATTTTTTTTTTTTCTATTGTTCTTTCCCGCCATGTTTGGTCAAGACGAAGACCTTTGATAGATTTCTTTTTTTAGTTTTTATTATTGCTTCTATGTATGGTGATCCTTTGCCATAGTAATTAGAATTCATTCTCTAGAAAAGTGGTTGGGATGATAATGTGGTGAAGTTTGACATGTGGAGTTGTTTTTAGCTGGAAGTTAGCCATGATGGAGACAGAATAGTACAAGATGACATCATATTATATAGAATTTAATGAACTTTGATATCTTGAATGCCTTTTTTTTTTTTGCTATGGTCTTGTTGGTTTTCATGTGTCATGAATGTGAGTTTCATGGTATATATTTTTATTATCTTTTATGGTTAAAATCTCTAAGAAATTGCATGATTAGTAAATACATGTATATTAATGTGATCCAAACTCATGTATTCTCAATTAATTTGTTTTCCAAATCTAGTTTTGCATTCAACCTTCCTATTTCACTACAAATTGATTTATATAAGTTTTTAAAATCTCTAATCATTCCATATTTATACCCTGTCCTCTCTATCGATCACGTGTAGTGATCTCTACTTACAGATTTCTAACTTGAAAAAATCATGTTGAATTACCTAATTAGCTTACCTTGCAAATTCATGTTTAATTACCTAATTAGCTTAACATATTAATTTATATATCCTTATTACCTGTTTATAACCTCTAAATATTTTAATTTGTCCTCCCATATATAATATCTTAATTAACCATTTTTAGCCTCTAAATATTTTAATGTGTATTTTCATATGTAATATTTTAATGATGTCCTTCCATATATTTTATTTTACTAATTTATTGATGGCTTTTTGCTATGTCAATGTGTCCATGTATAATATTTTACTAATTTTTTAATTGTTTTTTGCTGAATATTTTAATTATCATCCTCAAATTTTATTTTATTAAATCTTCTTGTATTTATTAATTGTTTTTTGCTAAATATTTTAATGGTCTTCCTCATATTTTATTTTATTAATTCTTCTTCTATTATTTGTTTTATTGTTACTTATTTTTACTAATATAATATTTTAATATGTATTTCCATATATAATATTTTAATGGTATCTTTTCATACCTTTTATTTTACTAATTCATTGATTGCTTTTTTCTATTTTAATGTGTCCTTCCATGTAAAATATTTGACTAATACTTTAATTTTTTTTTGGTAAATATTTTTAGACAGAAACTCGAGGGTCCCGTTTGAACAACCCATAACCCTACGTAATCCCGTGGGATTTCAGTGACCGATACCACATCAAGTGTCCCATTTATCGAGATCCATATTTTCATAAAATCTGCAGCTTCAGGCCCTGGGGAGCTCTACCCAACATACAACCTCGTATAACAAAGATAATCACACCTGGTTCAGGTCTCCACCAAAGTAGTAAAGACCACACAGGTCCATCTTTCCATATCCCTAACATATAATCTATATCAGCCAATAGTCGATAAGAGCTGTCACAACACTTTTATACATAACATATGGTTAAAACAAATTTCTCGTTTCTAATATACTTACAAAAAATATTTATCAAAGCTACATTCTCGCTTTCTTCTTCAAATCACGCCGAGCGAAGGCCACACTCCCCGGGGATCACTGGGGTCTGGGGTGACAAAACTTTTCACCAGGAAACATGTCAATTTACTAAATGTCACATGTCACGAATGGAGAATGTGATCACCCGGTCCTATGTCTCAGTCCTCACCAACTCCTCACATGCATATATCGAAAAAGCAAACCAAAACTGGCCTTGGTCTATCACATTTTTCAAAACAAAAGCTTTTTGTTTTATAAATCAAAATTCATTGGACGGTTCCTGATATCAACTTGCATTTCCCAAGTTCATTGTGTTTATGCATTTGTGGGCCACGGATTTCCGGGTTTATACCGCCGGACGCCACACACCTTTCCAACATTTTTACGGTCTTTCACCGTCGGTGATCATGTTTAACCGTGAATGCCAGGTCTTTCACCCTGGGGAGATCTACCCTAACTTGCTATGCCCAACACACATATTTTTCATTTTTAAAAACCGTGGAGACTCTATTTCGACGCTGGTCCCATGTTATCAGCTCACGAGCAATATCAAACACAAAGGTTGATCAACCATGCACGATCGACATACCATCAACAAACATAAGGTCGATCAACCAAAACAATTACTATACCATTGAATCATCAACATATGTCGATCTCTACTATGCACTCACACACCCATGTCATGATGTCCTAGTGCATAATGCACAATCTATGCTATCGTTTATTCATACCATGCTACTATTATATATTATGTTATATACGCTACTCATGCATATCATCTATGCATCATTTACTTTATAATAAAAAGCATACAAATTCCAAATATCATACAATTCATGCCATCATATCAATACACGACTACATTATCATCACAAGTCACTACTATCACATGAATACATCCACTCAACCTTCAGCCGAATTGTGACAAGACATGTCCAATAACTAGCCTACATAATAAGTCATGAATAATTGTTCATATAAGCATCACAAAGTCAACCATTAGGAACACACACTGACTTCCAATAATACTTCAACCAAGTATATCACAAATTCAAGTAACGATCAGAAAGGGGCCTCTTTAAAATGGACCATAACTTCTGAGAGTTATGAGGTCTGATTTTGTGATTCCAAAGCCTAACATCAAGTTCCTCAAATAGAGCCACAATTTCGAGGTACTAGTTCATAAATTCTCACTTCGCATAAAAATCAGTCCCAAAAATCTAGACAGTAGGTTAGGCCAAAACAGGGCAGCTTGTGGCAGTCCCGAAAAATGGACCATAACTTGAGTTATAGAGGTCCAATTTGGATGATTCAAAAGCTTAACATCAAGTTTATTGATACAACTAAAATTTCCATGAAGGATGCTAGTCCAAATTCTCCCTTTTTCTAACTGAAAATCAGTTCCAAAAACTGGATATCATAAAGGGTCAAAACAGGGCACTATTCCCTTAACCCATTATTTTTCCAAACAGCCCCTTAGGACATTAAAACTCAACCAAACAGCCCTTAACACCAAAAAACATAACAAAACCCGAAGACATCAGTCCCGGGACCAAAACCAATCTTCAAACATAGTCTTAGACCGCCCGAATAGTCTCCAAACATCTCCAACATCTACCCCAAAATTTCGGGGATTGGGAACCGCACGGCCACCACGGCCCAAAGAAAACCCATTAAAATGACTCCTTTAGGCTAAAATAACCTGAGTAGAAGAAAGCCCTACCCTTGAAGGCTAATAGAATAGCTCTAGGAACCTGCATGATACTCCTCAACCTCGAAACTCGACTCTCGAAAAATCGAACTCTAACCCATCGAAACTACTTAATTCCTGCATCTACCTACAGCTCCCGCCATGCAAACAGCTTAACTGGGCTCGAATGCAGATCCCGACCACCCGATCTCCGTAGATTGTAGAGAGAAGCGTAGCCCTTTTATTTTTTATTTTTTTTGCTCTCTCTCGTTTCTCTTTCTCCCAGGAAATGTGATGTTTTTTCACCCAAAATCCCCTTTTGACTTTTCCTTACTTAATCCTTAAGTTTGGATACATGACCCACATTACGCCATGTGTCCATAACTAATTCGAGTCCGTTTCTTCCCTGAAATAGTTTATTTCTTTTTACTTCAATTTATTTTAAATGAACTTAGCTCAAGCCATTTCCTGACTTTCGAGATTTTGGTAAAAATCTCATCCTTAGAGTTACTGATGACTCATTACCTAGAAAATCGTAAATTAATTCCGACTGTCTCATATTTCGACGAAACTTTTCTGGGTCACTAGATTTCGCGAGACAAATCCAACAGGGTAATTCGTTTCGTCATCCGAGATTTAGAGAATTTTCTAAGCTTCCCTAAACCATTATGATAATTTATTATTATTTTGCCATTTTTCCTAAAAATTTCTAATTTTCCCATGTTTTACAATTTTAATGGTCTTCCTCATACTTTAATTTATTAATTCTTCTTGTATATATTTCTTTATTGTTACTTATTTTTACTATTATAATATTTAATGTGTATTTCTATATAAAAGGATTTAATGATGTCTTTTCCATATATTTATTTTCTTCACTGCTTCATTGATTGCTTTTGCTATTTTAATGTCCTATTTTAATGGTCTTCCTTAGTATTTTATTTTATTAATTCTTCTTTGTATGTATTGTTTTATTGTTACTTATTTTACTAATATAATATTTTAATGTGTATTTCATATATAATATTTTAATGGTGTTTTTCCACATATTTTATTTTTACTTAATCATTTGATTGCTTTTTAAGTTATTTTAATTTGTCCTTCCATGTATAACATTTTGCTACTTTAATTGTTTTTGCTAAATATTTTAATGGTCATCCTCATATTTTATTTTATTAATTCTTCTTGTATTTATGCTAAATATTTTATCAATTATTCTTATATGTATGTATTGATTTATTGTTATTTATTTTTCTATTCATTTTACAAGACCTCTTAGGCCTAACCCATTAATCAAATTTAACTAAGTCTAAATCCATTAGTTTATTAAAGCCCATTTCATTAAGTCTAACTCATTTACCTTAAGCTTTACCCAACATATCAAGTCTAACTCACTTGCTTAGGTCTAGCCTATAAGATCCAACCATTAGGATTAGCCCACTTACTTAAACCCAAGGATCAAAATATCTATGAACACTCCGATATATCGGTAATTGATTTTACTAAAATATCGCTGAAAATATTCCTAGTATTTTTACAAAAAAATATCTACTATATTAAAATTTTTCATATTTTAATTATATAGATTATGAGAAATAATTCTTATCTTAATTAAGATAGATTAAAATCAAATGGATTAGTAATTATTAAATTAAATATGTTATATTTAATATATTATTAAGATATTATTATGTTAAAGAAATATTATTTATCTGTTTTTGTTATTATTATAAATATTATGTAAATAATGAGGAGATTCAAAATATTATATCTTATAATTTTAAATTTTTAAATGATATTATTTTATTTCTTTCCTTTTCAAATTAATATTTGATTTAAAAATATTATAAGTTATACGTAAAATAAAATAAATAAAATATTATATGGGATTATGAACAAATAAATAATAAGAGAATATAAAAGAGTTTGCATTATAGTATACAAGTAATTAATGGTTTGGTTGTTGAGCTAATTCCAGATTTTGTATGCTTGAACCCTTCAAAAGCAATTTTTTCATATTTTTGGAGCTAGGGAAAAAATCAGAAATTTCAGGAAATATCGGTTTTTATCGGAAAAATCAACGATTTTTCTCCGATTTTTCCTTCCCAAAATCGTTTCCAATCCAACCAAAAACCGATTTTTCGCCCAAAAATCGACCGAAAAAAGCGATTTTTTTGTCCTTGCTTAAACCCAACTAGCCCACTTCATTATATATAACTCATCTATCTTTGATCCAACCCATAAAACCCAACCAATTAGGACTAGCCCACTTGCTTAAGTCTAGCCTATTTGCTTAAACCCAAACCATTCGGGCTCATTGTCATGTCACCTGAGACTCACTACCACATCACACCCTAAAATATATGATTTTAAATACAATAATGAGGTTTTAAACCAATGACATTTATGTTGTAAATAAGGCTCTTAAAGCAACTCTAATGGGAGTTGCTATCAAGGTGACATCCCCATAATCGCTAAAATGGTACTTTAAAGACAAAAACGATCCAATTGAGACAAGAAAATGCCATCCAGGCTTTGATGACATACTTGGCAACTTTGAGGGAGATACGTAGATGTTGCAAAATAGCCACTGTGGCTACCGTTATTCTCAACCGCTATATTCCATCTCATATTTCAAAATTTTAACATTTTCGATAAAAAACATCAATTATTAAAACGATATCCTCACTGACATCACTATTGAGCAAAAAACACTGTTCGTAGGTACTAAAACACTGCTCTGCTGGTTGCAAAATGGCATTTGACACCCTCCATTTTTATAATCTCACTGAAATGCTTTCTAGCCATTTACCAACTACGATAAACTCTTACTCTTACTTATATTACCAATTTTAGTATCTTTAAAAATAAATTTTCAACTTTAAAAATTACTTCACAAATAAAAAAAGAAAATTCATTTTTCTTTCAAAATTCTCAATTCCCAATTTCAAAACCTTAATTTTTAAAATTCAAATCCCAATTTTTAGAGTTTAGGCCCCATTATTCAAAATTTCAATTTTTCCATTCCTTTAAATCTCCAAATTTCCAAATTCAAATTCAAAATTCTCAATTTCTAAAATTTTAAATCATAATTTCCAAAATTCAAATGCCTAATTTTCAAATGTTCAAATTTTAATTTACAAAACTCAAATTTCCAGTTTAAAAAATTCAAGTCTCAAGTTTCAAAATTTTCAAGTTCCTAATTTTTAAAATTCAATTCCCCAATTTCAAAATTAAAAATTCAAATTCTCAATTCTTAAAAAAATTCAAATTTCAAAATCTCTTGAATCAAAACTCAATTTTCAAAAATTCTCTTTTCAAAATAATTTTTTTAAACAAGTTTCAATCACATGATTAATTCTATAACTCCAATAATAATGGAGTTTTGTGGAGTTAATTTATGTAATAAATAAATAGGCTTTGGTGTATTCTTTTAATAAATAAATGTATTCTTTTTATAAATAATTTAGTTTTTGATTTACAACCTATCTCTAATTTAATTTTGAATATTCTATATCGCTTGTCAAACTAACATGATTTTATATTGATAACGTTCTCGATTCGCCTCCAAGGTACACATTTCTTCCCTTTAATTTTGTTCTTTATTTACTATCTACATGATTTATTGGTATATGTAATCAATTGATTGATTGCCACATTTTTCATAATCGCATTACAGAAACGACCAAAAATTTTAGAGGTGCTACAAATCTTACCTACTCCCATCTTTCTAATAGGAAACATGACCCTGACTTCAATTCTGCTTTCGTAGACTGCCTTTTTCTATAAAATGAGTCACACTAGGGTTTTTATTTTTTATTTTGTTTTCCCTCTTAAAATAAATAAATAAAAATAAGTGGTGACTCCAAATTGTTTTCTAAATGGTTTTTTCAAAATAAAAAACAAGTCTCACTTTTTAAGTAGGAAACACATCATAGCCAAAGTGAAGTGTCTACAAGGGTATTATCGTTAATTCATATATTTTTTCATTCAAATTCCTAATATTACCAAACAATGAAATGAAAATAATCAATCATTCATTCCTATATAAGATCTTAAACTAAGTCAAACACTAGGAATGAAATCAAGTTATTGATTCAATTCTATGAGAAATAAGAATGGAAAGAGATTCTTTATTCTCATTCCTCGTTCCAATGTACCAAAGACAGTGTGAGGATAATAAATAGAGAAGAAAGAAAATTTAGAGGAAAATAAAAAATTGGTTTGAACTTAATAAATTAATTTTATATGTTTATTCAAACTCATTTAATTTGTTTCCCTCTATTTTATAAGGATTAAGAAATTTAAAAATGTATAAAATTTTCAGAAATTTTGATTATACTAGTAAGTGCCCACGTGGTAAGCTTTAGTTTCTATTTTTTTTTTTTTTTTGTAAGAAATGAATAATGAGAAAAAAAAAATCATGATTTTACTTTAACTATTTTTAAAAAATTTAAACATTTAAACAATAATAGAGAATTCCAAAAATTCAAAATTTAAAAAAATATGAATCATCCTAGATCAAATCTATAATAAATAAAATAAAAGAATAAATATAAGAATTTATTGATTTAGCTATATGTGACCTACCAAATAAATTTTCAATAATCTAGAATATCAAGATTCCAAAATCTAAAAACGTTAGAAGACAAAAGCATACCATACAAAAGAGCATTCCAAAATATATATGTGATTTATAAAAGCATTAACATTACATTTTTTTACCTTTGTGTCTTACTCATACGAAAGAGTTCATATGTAATATGTCAATTGAAATAGCTAAGTCACCAAAAGACATTTTATAAAAAAACATAATAGAAACTTGTCCCAACAATTAAAAATAAAAAGAATATATTAATCTCCAATCTTGAGTTTCTTCTTTCCAAGCAAATTGTCATCACTACTCATTTGGATGTTGTTTATGTCTTCTTCCAAGTATATTTCATATGCAACGAACTTTGCTGACAACCGTGCTGAATCATTGGACTTATTAATTTTTGTAAGAAATGTGTATGACTTTCCATAGCAATGAATCAACCATTTACAGAAGATATTGTTCATGCCTTCTTGAAATATGAAAGTGCCCAAAGTAGATAAAAACATTATTATTATTTTGTTAAAACCAAAGCATTGTACCTGTATTTTTTTATTTAATAAAGTCAATGACATGACAACCAATAAATTTTTCAACAATGTCGAACAAAGTCAAAATAGCTTGGTTGGTTCCATTAGCAAATGTAAGTCTAAGCATATACCTACATTAATATTTAAGATAATAAAGGAGCTTAAAGCTAATAAATATCACTACTAAAGCCGTAATCAATAGATATTAAATAATATTACTCCTAATAATATGTAGCACAACATTTCCAGAGCAGCCTTGCTTCCTTTATTCTTTTACTATCACTTTATTACATTTTCTATAAGCATTGTACCAAGGCTCATCCATGTTATGAATATGGACTATTGTGGTTGTAAAAGAATGGTGCATTTTCTACACATGTACATACATAACATCATTATCGATTTGAAAATTGTAATGAGTGAAACATAGGTTGTGACGCCCCAAATCCGGTTTCGCTGACAACCGGGCCATCTGTAACAAGGGATTTCAAAATAATCTCGATACCACACTATTGTGTCTCATCTATAGGGATTCATATTTTTACGAAAATCGGGCAGAGTCTTCTTTGTTTGGGGAGCTCTACCCAACATACAACCTATATAATAGTATAATCATAACTCATCCAGGGTCTCAACAGAAGTAGTAATGACCACACAGAGTCCATCTGTCTATATCCCCCATATACATCCCTTTACCAGGACCCATTCATTCACATTTAAATCTAAAATATGAAAATAGAACACTTAATTATAGTCCATAAGAGTCAGATCACGACCCTCTTACCATAATTACATACCCGACTATTTAGACAATAGTACCAAAAGAATTTAATTACTATTCTTTTATACAAAAATACTTTACAAAGGCACATCAAGGCCACACATCGACCTCCTTCATAATCACGGCCTCATCTGAAAGGCGTGTCTCCCCGCATTCCCGCACCGAAAGCGGGGGTCACACAACGTACAAATGCCCGAGAGAAATTCTCCTACAAGGGTTACTCCCCACCTAAATGCACATGCAATGGCACACATACATCATACCACTTTCCATACAGAAATGCAATCTTACATGGAATGTTTCGTGTCATGAATGAGATGAGACTCTTCATGCCCATAACTCGAGTCTTAACCGACTCCCTCACACCTGCAACACCAAGTATGAAAACCAGTCATTGGTGTTTCACCCAATGACTTAACTCATTAGACAACCTTCCAAAATTCTTTTTAATTTATCAAATGTCATTCTTTTTTCTGGGTAGCGAATTTTCGGGGACTTATTTCAGGCTTCACATGCCTTTCGACACTTTTATGAACTTTCATTGCCGGATACATATGTCTAACCAAGAATAGTACCTGGTCTTTCACCGTGGGTGATTCACCCCATCTTGCTTCACAACACACGTATATTTATTTATTTTAATGTTATGCAACCGTGAGTCTCAATTTTGGACGTTGTCCCATTTCTGAGCTCACCACATATTCACCAATAATGGTGAATAACCAATACCATGCACACACACCCAATTCAACGCGATGTCTCGTGCATATGAAATGCGAATATGCCATTTCATGCTATATCATGTTACATGCATAATGAGAGCTACATGCAACATTACCAAAACATGGATAATTATATTTTCTACATGTAATTCACATCCATCAAAAGAGCATATATCAATATGATCTTTTCACACACAGCATGTTATTCAATCAAGTAACAACACACAAAATGGCCCCAATCTCGGATCCATAAAAACAAGGCACCTCTCGGTCCCTTCACGGCTATGAACCATTTTTTGTTTCATTTGTCAATGAATAACTGTGATACCAAAACACACAACAAAACCCGAAGACATCAGTCCCGAGATCAAAACCAAATCTCAAGCAACACTGCTAGACTCACCTCAAATCATTCCAAAAATTTCCAATATTTAGTCCTAAAACTTGATTGAATCCCACGCCACCACGTACCAAAAATTCTATGCCATTAACGACTTTTGCGCCAAATAATCAAAGTAAGAAAATTCCCTACCTCTTGGAGTTTGATGAAATCTCAAATTTTGGTACCCAAGCGTAGCCCTCGTTGCGTGGACCGACTTTAACTCTCAGACCATCAGGATTCGACCGTCGAAACGCCGAGAAAATCCCCATTTTCTTTTCTCCCATTTTTTTCTCTCTCTATTCGTTTTCTTCCTTTCTCCTCCCGCTCTGCCCCTTCCTTTTTCTTGTTCTTCCAATCGAACTTCCTCTTTTGTTTGCTCTTATCCTTATTTCATTTTCCTTTTTCTCTACTCTTGTCATTTTCTCTTTTCTTTCTTTTTCTCATTTCTTTTCTTCTTCTATTTTGTTCTCATCCAAACGACTCTTGATTAGGTAACCGTGGGAAACTCCCCCACTCTCTTCCTCCATGCCACTTGTCATCTCCACATTTTTTCCTTATTTTTTTTCTTTATTTATCTTTCCCTATTTCCTCCCCTTGACACTTAGCTCCATGTGAGCCATTCACACAAGTGCACCACATGGCAATCATGCCTTGTGTCACTCCCCTAAGGTTCCATGTGACATCCACATGATCATGCAATGTATCACCCGATACTCGATGTCTCGAAAAAAGTGAAATTTCGACAACTTCGACCGACGTAAATTCATTTAGTAACTAGATTTCAGATGAATCTCGTAATTTAATTTCGCCTTTGTCATCCGAGATTCTAGAAAATTTTCTGTTTCTCAACCAAACAAAACGTTTAATAATTTTAGAAAAAATTAAAATTTTCCTGGGTTTTACATTTTTCCCCCCTTAACAGAATTTCGTCCCCGAAATTCAAACACACTAGCACACACAAACACATGCATACGAAATAATTATTCTAGTTTCAATATTAGACTAGACAATGCACCTTGATCCTTAAATAGGAAATGATAGGTGGCTCGCATCGTGTCCTCGCGTTCCCAGGTTGCCTTCTCCACTCCTCGGTGTTGCCATAACACTTTCACCACCGACTCGCCTTATGCTAAAATCTAATCCCTACTATCCAAGATATACACCGTCCCTCCTCAAGGTCCCATCTCGAAATAACACTCAATCTCTCCCCAATCCACTACATGAGCTAGATCTGGAGTATACTTTCGGAGCATGGAGACGTGAAACACCTCATGGACACATGATAAGCTCAGCGCTAATGCCAACCGATACGCAACTGTGTCCACCCTCTCGAGTATCTGGAAGGGCCTGATATACCTTGGCGCTAACTTCCCTCGCTTACCGAATCTGATCACTCATCTCTTAGGCATCACCTTTAAGAATACGTGATCACCCACCTCAAACTCTAAAGGTTGACGTCATCCGTCAGCGTAGCTCTTATGCCGACTTTGAGACGTGAGAAGACGCTTCCATATCAAATCCACCTTCTCAAAGGTGTCTCTAATCAAATCCGGACCAGTGATGAAACGCTCTCCCACCTCTGTCCAACAAATCGGGGATCGGCATGGCCTCCCATATAAATCCTCATAGGGTGCCATCTGTATACTCGCTTGATAATTGTTATTGTAGGCGAATTCCATTAAGGGCAAGTTCTCCTGTCACACCCCGATTCCCGCTTCCGATCCGATCATGATCCGAACCGTTCCGAGGCGAGACGTAACTACCGACTCTTTACCTGAATTCTTTTTTTTTTTCAAGTCGAACTTATACCCGTGGTATGGCCCACATCTTATAAATAGACCAAAATATTATATATAAATCAAAAGAACTACCACCGCAGTGGTGTCCATTAAAATCTAGACACATATAACTGAGTCCCATTTACTTATACATATACTAAAACAACTTTACATTCCAATTTCATATTCGTAGCTGCCAGGACTCCATCGCTACGAACCCCATCAGGTCGCCCAAACAGATGCTGGATGTCTTTAGATGTCTTCTCCTCGTACCTACACTATTAAAACCCGTAAGCAAGCTTTTTAAGCTAGGTGGGAAACATATCTATTTAAAACACAAATCACATAAAACAAGAATGTATATCTAATCTCTTCAAGAATTCATATAATGTACTTAATACATATACTCTCTGTTATCATATAACAATTTTGCATACATTCTATCCTTATAACAAACTTATGCTTGTTCACATCTCTCGTATGACCTAACTTTTACTTATACTTATAACAAATTTATACTTACTGGGTCTTACACTTATAGCAAACTTATTCTTATGTGGATCTTATAATTACAATAGGGTTTAATCTTATCTCTGGATCTTATACTTATGCATCTCATTCCTCTACTTACAGCGCACTTGTTCTATACCTGATCTCCCCAGACACATAATGTCCGCATTCCCAAGACGACGTATACTTATTCAAATCTCCCAAAGGACATATATTGCAGACTTACATCGTTACTGTCCTCGACTTATAATTATCTCGTATCTCCCAAAGTGACATCTACTTGAATCCTCGTCGACTCGATCCATATCCGCATCTCTCGTAGGAGTTACGTAATCTTATGCTTATCCTACTAATTTACATATGTTCGCAGGTGCACCCGTAGGTATCACGTAGATAATCTGAATGTATACCGGTATTACGTAATCCTATCCTTATACAAAAGTACCCGTAGGCCATCGAGTTTAATCAGTACGCAGACCCGTAGGTATTACTATAACTTATTTAAGATTCAGATCTTATACTTGTACTACAAGAGCCTATCCTTGTCTTACTGACTTCACTTTGTACTACGTAGTTTATTATGATATTTTATCTTATCCTGATATTACTGAGCATATACATGTATTTTGATTTATACATGTATTACGTAATCCTATACATGTATTTCATATCTTATACATGTCTACGTATATATACTTGTCTTACTGATCTTATTCTTGTGTGGCTGCACCAGAGAGGGTACGATGAGCTCCGAATGTATCGATCATATCACATACAAGGTCGATCGTACTTCACAGATACGACATTACCTTCGTAGGAGGTACGCATCACGCATTCATTATACGGAAGTAACCGTAGTTACGACTGGACTTATACTTATTTCATAGAACTTGTACTTATTTTACCGATACGAGAGTACCCGTGTAGGTACGTGTTTCTCTTATACTTATTTTATCGATACGAGAGCACCCCCAGTACTAATGACTTATACTGTTTTTACCGATACGGCACCCGTAGGTACATCGGACTTATACTTATCCCTGGACCTCCCGTAGAGTTACGTAGTTTCTTCCTTATGTGTAACTTATACTTATACGTACGTATGTTCATTATCTCACTCCCGCAGAGTTGAGCTTATTCTTATTCGTAACTTATAATTATAACAGCTTTATTATCATTCGGACTCCAGAGGAAAGCCACGCAGCTTAATCGGGGATACGTGAGCACCAGAGGTCGACATAACTTAATCAGAGACAGAGTACCCGCAGGTACGACGTAATCCAAGGCATACGTGAGTACCCGTAGGCGTCGCTAACTTAATCGATACAAAGATACATTCGTATCTTTTACTCTTATTCTTTATTCAGTTGTCTTATCATATGTCTGTCTCACTACTCTGTGATTCAATCATAAGAAATGAGTGTAACGCGTAACAATAAGTACCCGAAGGTACAATATTAAAGATCAGTGCCAGAAGACCATGCTGTGACGCGGCTCGCCCACGCGCAACAGAGTGCCGTGAAAGCACCGTGTGAGTGCCGAGCACCGATCAGACGTGCTTGCTCACGCAACAGACGCCGTAGCACCGATCGTGACGCGCCCGCCCACGCGCAGTCAGAGTGCCGTAGCACCGCCAGAGTGCCGAGCATCAATCAAAACGTACTAGCCACGCAAATAGAGTGCCGTAGCACCAGAGTGTCGGCACCAGAGTGCCGGCACCAAATGACGTCCACTCCTATTCCGCCGGTCCTAGGTAGTCATAAGATCATATGTCTTTCCGAACTCATAACCTATCTTCATTACCTTCTGTGTTCATGACATATTGCTTTTCATGTTCATATTCATGTTTCAGTTCATTTTCAGGTTTCATATCATATTCAGGTTTCATGCCTATTCCATATGGCATTTCAGATACTTGTACAGCATGATTCCTATCCACACATCATTCATGTGCATTCTCGCTCTCGATGAATCAAATTTACTTAGAAATCGAATCATTCCAATCGGATCATCCAAACTTCAAGTTATGTGGCATTTTCATGCCAACTAGCCTGCCACTCGATTTTTACCCGAGGAACAGTTTGGTAATATTCATTTTCCAGCGCCTTGTATCCATATTTCTGACACTGGTTCTTTTGTACTTTTTAAAGCTAAGGTGCTAAGGGTTCCTACAACTGGAATCACCCAAATGGAAAGACCGGAACTCAAGATACACGTCCTAAACAAATTCTGACTCACTCTACGATCAAACCGATGCAGAATCGGGCTTGCACATGGCCCCACTTTAAGTGAATTTTTGGGCCACTTAGAGTCAGAATTAGAAGGTAGCTATTTCTATATGTACGAAATGAGCAAGTTATGGCTAAAATACGAAAACTGGTCGAAACAGGAAACATAGCATCACATGTACCGGTACACCCCTAACATGTACCAGTACATGTTGACCCAAAATGACCAGAACCTAACATGTACCTATTACGTTTAACGTGTACCGGTACAGTCACCCAAAATGCCCGTAATGTGTGTTTTCTCCTTTTTTTCATATTATCCATCCCAAACCAACTCTATATCTAACACACATCAAACCATTCCATGTTTCAGAACTCCTTTCTACTCAATTCTTCTTTCAATACTTATCTTGCTCTCAAAACGATCATGAAATCCTTCCAAAATAATTTAATATGGGTCACAACCCATACATGATCCAACATAGAGATTTGTTAGGGCTTATTCTAACCCTAACTCTCAATTTAACCATGAATCCAACCTCCCAAAAGGGGATTTATACTTATCTTGTTCCTCGTGGTTTTTACCAACCCACTTCAAGAAATCAAGGTTGTAGTAATTTGTCAAAACCTCAGATTTGGAGATTGCTTTTATTAACCATACAAAGCCTTAAAATTCCATGATCCATATAATTCCATGATCAAGATTAGTTTCATACCTTAATTTGGCTTTGCTCAACTTCTCCCCTTCATCTTCTTCTTTCTTCCTTCCTCTTCCTCTTTCTCTCACCGCTTTTCTCCTTCAAAATGAGACCAATTTCGTCTTATCCCATGGATTTGTTAAGGCCATGTTTGGCCTTTTAAATAAAACCCATTTTGGGTTATTTTCTTTTATTTGCCTTTAAGTCCTCGGATTCTTCCTTTTGAAATTCAACTTATGCCATTCTAATTCAATCTACAAATTTTTCTTCAATTTCCATAATTGTATACTAACTTTTGATTTATGCCTTTTATGTCCTCAAGTGGTAATTTACCACTTTACCCTTGTCTCTAATATTCATTTCGGGTCTCTTATTTTATTTTCGACAAATTCCATTTAGCTTCTAATATACCCTAAACAAGCCCAAAAACTACTAGGGTATATTTTGGGGTGTTACATCTCCTCCCAGCTACTCTTAAGATCTAGGACGCATGCTTGTATCATGTCCTCTGAAACTTTTATGGTCCTCTCCAACTGACCATCTATTTGCGGATGAAACGCAGTGCTCATCGTCAACTGTGTCCCCATGGCCTTTTCAAAACCCTTCCAACAGTGTGCCGTAAACCTGGGATCCTTATCCGATACGATAGAGACTGGCACTCCATGTAATCACACCCCCACGTACAACTGGCGTAATTCCTCCAGCAGGAAGGTCATCCGCACCGCTAGAAAATGTGTCACTTAGCAGCCGCGGCACAATCACCCACACAACATCACGCCTCTCATGTGTCCGGGTGGGTGCCGGTCACAAAATCCACAGACGTGCTCCCACTTCCACCTCGCCCTACCTCCAACATGAGGTCTTGCTAGCTTCTGATGCTGAGTCTTTACTTGCTGACACGTGAGAGACCATTGAACAAAATCTCCAATGTGTCGCTTCATCCCACTCCAGTAATACTGGCGACGAAGATCACAATACATCTTCATGCCACCTGGATGCACAGCAAATCAAGAGTAATGAACTCCCGATACCCTCTCGATCGGGCCAACCTGAACCACAACTGGGCCCCTCTCTATACCGAAGTCTACCATATGTGTGGATGGCCTAACCTTTGTCACCTTACCCGACTCAGACCGATCCCCGACGGACTATATCTCTACTTCCCGCCCTCAGACTTAACGACCAAGCCAATAGGGACTAGATACACCCAACTCACCAATGCTCCCTGAGCTTGATCAATGTACTGCAGCCTAAACTGTCCTATAGTCTCGAGCATCTACCACTCCCGATAAGCTACACTAGCCAGTACTCCCCATGACTTTCGATTGAGTGCATCAACCACTACATTTGCCTTACCAAGATGGTAATGCAAAGTGAAGTCATAATCCTCTAGATATTTCATCCATTTGCGTTGCCTCTTGTTGAGGTCCTGTAGTGTGAAAATATACTTCAGACTCTTGTGATATGAAAATACTTCAAATTGTTCACCATACAAGTAGTGGCGCCAAATCTTTAAGGCAAAGACTATGAACGCTAACTCCAGGTCATGTGTAGGGCACTCGCTCATGATTCTTGAAGGTTGGAACCATGCTCTACAACTCTCTCGACTCCGCATCAAGACACATCCCAGTCCGTCCTTAGAGGCATCACAATACACCGTGTACCTCTGTCCCTGTTTTGGGATTATCAGAATAGGAGCTGAATTAAGCCTCCTTTTCAATTCCTGGAATGTCTTCTCACACATGTCATTCCACTCAAACTGGACCCCCTTCCGGGTTAATCTAGTCATAGGTGCTGCTAGCCAGGAGAAATCCTGAATGAACCTCTTGTAGTACCCTGTTAATCCCAAGAAACTACATATCTCGAAGACTGACTGTGGCCTCTCCCAACTTATAACAAATTCTCTACCCATCGTGTCTACGACACACTGGCCGACACGACGTGTCCCAAGAATTTCACCTTAGTAAGCCAAAACTCGCACTTACTGAACTTAGCATACAACTCATGGTCCCTGAGTGCCTGGAGAACAATCCTTAAATGATCCTCATGCTCCTTCTCAGACTGGGAGTAGATTAAGATGTAGTAAACAAAGACCATAACAAACTGATCCAAATAGGGTTGGAATACACCATGCATGAGATCCATGAATGTCGCTGGAGCATTTGTCAACCTGAAAGGCATCGCTGTGAACTCGAAATGGCCATACCGCGTCCTAAACACTTTCTAGGATACGCCCCTAACTCTCAACCGATGGTAACCTAGACAAAGGTCCATCTCTGGAGTGTACTGCCCCTCTCAACTAATCAAACAAGTCATCAATCCTCGTAATGGATACCATTTGATCGTAACCCCCGTCTCAACCTGGTCGACAGTCAATGTACAGCTTGAAGAGTCTGCCGCCTACGGGCGGCGCTCCTGGCCTTAATAAAACCTTCCAACAATTCTCGTAGCTGACTCAGTTCATGAAACTCAACCGGTGCCATCCTAGCGAGGAGTCATAGAAATGGCGACGCATCAAAGTTGTAACCTCAATGACAAAGTCCACATCCCTGTGTGGAGGTAATCCGAGTAACTCATCCGGAAAGACATCCTCATACTCGCAAACCACCCGAGGTAGACTCAAATCCTATCTCACCTTGTCCTCTAAGGTAAGGCTTGCTAGCCAACCCATCAATTATACACTCCATCTAGAGTCGTGCACGGTCTGGGGTAAAGCATCATGCTTCTCCCCCTGAAAAGTCACACGAACACCATCCCGTGTGTAGGTAGTAATCCTCCTACTATCATAATCAATGATGACTCGGTGTACCATCAACCAATCCATGCTAAGAATGACATCAAAATCCGATATGTCCATCACCCGAAAGTCCACCATGAGCAGAATCCCTAAGATCTCTAACTCACAATCCTGACAGATCTGATCAATCCTCACCCTGGTCCCTAGGGGAGAACTCACATGAAACAGCTCTTCCAAGGTCTCCACCTCTAAGCCCAAAAAAGCCACACTAAATGCCGGAACAAAAGAATGCGATGCACTAGAATCAAACAGTATCTTTTCCCATAGGCGAGATAACAGAAACATACCCTGTATCACCGACTAATCAACTAGCTTAGTCTGTGGTGATGGCATGTACACTCCCTTATCCTCGACCCCTACCGTGAGCTCCGTCCCTCAACTCGACTCCATACCCCGCCTCTCCGTCCTCCGTCTCTATAGCAGTGCTTCAGGCAACACCCCGGGACTAATACCGGTCCTCTAGCTCGCACCGGGGTGAGAAGGAACAACCGTGTCCGCGCCGTCCCACTCAACGACCGACGCGTCACCCCAAAACCCCTGATCTCGGGCCTCGAGTGGTGCTTCCACCTCACATGTTCGCGTTGATGGCAATGAAAATTTTTCCGCAGTCCTGACTAATTGGAAGCCTTGATCTAGCCTTAGCCTTGATAGTAACGACCCCGTCCCTAAAATCCCCATGGGATAGAAGTCTTCAAATTTCTTTCCTAACCAGAAGAAGGCTATCCTCTCCTCTTGCCAATTAGAAACCGTAATCCTGATGCCCGTTTATCCTCTATCTCTCTATCTATGGCCATAGCCATCATGACCATAGATTCCATGCCCTGTAGGAGAAATCCTACAATCTTGCACCGGATGGACAACTTCAGGCCATCCTCGAACTTCCACATCTTGGCCATATATGTGGCCACATAATCATCTTCGAACATGCACCGATGAACTGGCACGATCTGTTACCGCCATACTCCCGTTTCAACTCAAGGAATTCCAGCTTTGCATGTTCAGCGTATATCGAAAACTTATCCATGAAGAGCTATCGGAACTCTCCCCATGTCATCGTCACCGGATCCTATGAGACTTTGACCCAATCCCACCATATATGGGATTCACCCTAAAGCCGAAATGTGGCTACCCTGATCCTCTTAGCATCGGAGGTAATCTCCATAGCCTCTAAAATCCTTTCAACATGTCGGAACCAATGATCAACTACCACTAGATCCCCTCCCCCGGTGAATGTCGGAGGATGATGTGCTATAAATCGTTGGAGGTTACTTGGCCTCCCTTGACCCCTAGCTGCACTAGCCTATGCAATGTCAGCAGCTGTAGCACCCATGGCCTCAACAAAGGCCTGCTGATCAAACACAGGTGGAGTGCCTCGCGGCCGACCCCTGCGTCCCCTTCCTCGACTTGCCATCTACATAAGTCAAATAGCAAATTGAGGTTTCTCTTTACTCAATTAGTAGTGCATATGCCACCACTAACATACATCATACTTATTTCCCATATACTATTTACCAAGTATATGATTTTCACAATATATGACACCATATCATGCACATATCACACATATTTATACTTCAAAATCCACAATGGATGCATGATCTAAACCCATGTCCATCGAGTCCTAGGTATTTGTATACCTAAGTTCTTACACCAAGCTGTGACGCCCCAAATCCGGGGGTCTTGTTGACAACTATTCAACCCGCCGAATTCCTGTGGATTTCAGGTGACCCGATACCACACTGTTGTGTCCCATTTATAAGGATTCATATTTTCATGAAAATCGGGCAGAGTCTCCTTTGTCTGGGAAGCTCTACCCAACATACAACCTGTATAATAGTATAATCATAACCCATCGGTCTCAACAGAAGCAGTAATGACCACACATGGTCCATTTGTTCATATCCCCAATATACATCCCTTTACCAGGACCCATTCATTCACATTTAAATCTAAAATATGAAAATACAACACTTAATTACAGCCCGTAAGAGTCCGATCATAACCCTCTTACCATAATTACATACCTGACTATTTAGACAATAGTCCCAAAAGAATTTAATTACAATTCTTTTATACAAAATGCTTTTTACAAAGGTAATATCAAGGTCACACATCGACCTCCTTCATAATCACGATTGGAGTGCCGTCTCCCTGTACATTCCCGCACTGAAAAGGGTCCCACAACTGGTGAACAATGTCCGTAGAGAAATTCCCTCCTGCCGCGGCTTCCTCTCCACCTAAATGCACATGCAATGACACACATAAATCATACCACATTCCATACATAAATGCAATCCTTCATGTCATGAATGAGATGAGACTTTTCATACCCATAACCCGAATCTTGATCGACTCCCTCACACCTGCGAAGCCAAGTGTGAAAACTAGTGATTGGTGTTTCACCCAATGACTTAATTCATCAGACAACCTTCCAATATTCATTTTAATTTATCAAATCCCGTGCGTTTTTATGGGTAGCGAATTTCCGGGGTTTAATTGTAGGCTTCGCACGTCTTTCGACACTTTTCGAACTTTCATCGCTGGATACATATGTCTAACCAAGAATAAAATTTGGGTCTTTCACCCTAGGGGGATCTACCCCATCTTGCTTCACCCAACACATGCATATTTATTTATTTTAATGTTATGCAACCGTGAGTCTCAATTTTGGATGTCGTCTCATTTCCGAGCTCACCACATATTCACTAAGAATGGTGAATAACCAATACCATGCACACACACCTGACTCGACGCGATGTCCCGTGCATATGAAATGCAAATATGCCATTTCATATATATCATGTCATATGTATAATGAGAGCTACATAACATTACTAAAAACATGGATAATTATATATTCTACATATAATCACATCCATGAAAGAGCATATATCGACATGATCTTTCACACAACATGTTATTCAATCAAGCAACAACACACACAAAATGACTCCAATTGACTCCATAAAAAACAAGACCTCTGGGCCCTTCACTCTGGGCCATATGAACCATTTTTTGTTCCATTCGTCAATGAATAACTGTGATACCAAAATACACAAACCCGTGATATCGGGCTGAATCAAAACCAAATTTCAATACAGTTCTGGACTACTTGGAACCAGCCCAGGGCTCTTCCAATATTCAACCCAAAATTCAGACTGAATCCCACTGGCCGCTACGGTCTCGAAGAACACTCATGCCATGCCTTTAGGCTAGAAATAATCTAAGTAGGAAAATTCCCTACCTCTTGGAGTTTGACGAAACTCTCAGATTTTGGTACCCACGCGTAGCTTTCTCACCATGTGACTTTAACTCCTCTTGACGCTCTAACACCGGGAAAACTCTTTCTTTTCTCTCCTTCTCTATCTGTTTTCTTCCTTTCTCCCATTCTGTCTCTTTCCTCATTTTTTCCTTTGTTCTTCCATTGAACTCCCTTCTTTTGTTTGCTCCTATCCTTATTTCCTTTTCATTTTCCTTTTTCTCTTCTCTTTTCTTTCTTTTTCTCATTTCTTTTCTTCTTCTATTTTGGTTCTCATCCAATCCATTTCTGACTAAAAGTGGGGAAATCACTACTTTCCTCCATGCCACTTGTCATCTCCACCTTTTTTTTTCCTTTTTTTTCTTTATTTATCTTTCCCATATTTCCTCCCCTTGACACTTGGCTCCATGTCAGCCATTCACACAAGTGCACCACATGGCTATCATGCCATGTGTCACCCAACACCCGACGCCTCGAAAAACCTTAAATTTCGATTGTCTCTGTGACGCCCCATTTCCAGAGGGTCCTTTGACAACCCGTCAACCCGCGGAATACTCGTGGATGTTGGGTAACTCGACACCACTCATGAAAAAATCTAAAAGCTCCCTTTGTACTCGGAGTTTCACCAAGGGTACAACTCCATTCCAAATTTCACAACGACCACACTTGGTCCATATACAATTTTAAAATGAGTAAAAATGGCCACTTAGGCCCATAATTACTACCACAAAATTACCTATCAACTATATACTCACAGTTCAAGAGTTGTTACATCACTCTTGAAACAAACATATATTAAAATTAAGAATCTAATACATGTTTTACATAATCCATGTCAAAGCCACATGTCGGCTTTCTTCTCAAAACGGCCTCTAATGAGTGACGCTTTCCCGATCGCTCCCTGTACCTGAAATAATATTCCCTCAACAGGGTAAGCAATGCTCAGTAGTGAAAATCTCCTACATGGGTTACTCCCCACCTAAGTGCACATGCAATGATCCAACATAAACACACACTCAAGCAAATACATGATCCTACTTGAATGTCTACATACCTAACCCGCAGGTCTCGAGTCTCAATCTACTCCTCAAGCATGCCTGGGCTTCAAAGCGAAACATCCTTTTATTTCTTTCATACCGTGCACTCACACCTAATTTTCTTAGGTTCCCCCGGTGCATATGAAATGCATGGTGCCATTCTAAACCACACATGCCAATATATCATTTACACATATTAACAAATTTATATACATGCCACATGTTATTTAATTCACATCAATAATGACCAACAGTCACTGTTTCAATTACACCCATTTCCAATGCTTACACACAATTATATTTTTATATAATTCCACATCATGTTAACACATTTAATTACATGCATTAACATATTAATTCTCACACAATTCCAAGCCATTCATGCTAATAAATTTACATGCATGTATTAACACAATTAATTCCCATAATTCATATTATTTGATTCTTAATCACAATACCAAAATTAACCACATAAAGCAATTTACTAATCAAGTAATTCATTTTGAATCACTCAACAACATAAAAATTCTCATCAAAAAGAACATCACTATTCAAGTGAACAGTAAACTCTCGGGTTGGCATTGTTCACGGCCACAACAATGGGGATTTTCTCCACTCGGTTCAAATGTTTTGAGACCTAAACATCCGCTTAATCCAAGTCTCGTAACATCCCTAACCATTTACATGGCTCTTAGCCAAAAATAACACAAGGAAAAGATCCCTACTTCTTGAGTTGTCGAACTCAACCAACTCCAGGTCCATGAGTAGCCCTCACGTGTAGATCTGACTCTTTCTTCTTGTTCGCCGAGAACCGACGGTTCGAACGTGTCAAGAATCTAGAGGAGTAGCTGAGCTCCTTCTCTCCTCTCTAAAATCACAAAACCCTGCCACGTGATCTCCTGCCCCTTCCTCGCACGTTCCCTCTTTTTGTTTTGAGAAGACAACTATTCATTTGTCTTATTCTTATTAAACATTTCAAAAATTCCCATCATGTCCCTAAGTTTTGGATTTTGACACTTGGCACAATTTGAGCCATCCATCTCATCCTCTCTACTCGCAACATGTTACACGGGTACACGTGCAGAGCGACTTTTGTCACATCACACGCTCTTCATAAGCCGTTTTGATAAAGATCCCACCCTAAGATCTCGAAAAACGCGAAATTTCGATCACTGAATCCGAAAAATTCGACGGGTAACTAGATTCTGCGAGACGAATTCAACGGTGAAGTTTGTTTTGTCATCCGAGATCTAGAAAATTTCTGATTCTCAATCAAAATTACCGTTTTACCATTTTTCATAAAAATTGAATTTTTCTTAGGTTTTACATAGGTAAAACATTTTTGTAACATCACAAACTTGAATTTTAGATAATGGCAGTTTCATCAAATCAGCAAGTGTTGTTTGTTCTGAGCTAATAAATTTTGATGAACAGGAAGAACCTGATGATCTGGAAGCACCTAGAACACTTGCAGTTGAAGTAGGCATTGACCTAAAAAATCAATTTATTTTGCTATTAATTTTGGTACTTATCAAGAAAGAAAATGAAATAGTAATTTTTTTAAGCATACCATTCTTTGTATTTTTCACTCTTCTTCAAGATTTAGGTTGGAGTGCACTGCAGGATCGAGAGTGTAGAAAGACACAAATTCCCTAATTATTAGCAATTAAATGTTTGAATAATTGAAATAAGCAATGACAAGTTTAGAAAGGAGTTGTTCTTCCAACAATTGTCCTTCATTTCTTGCAAGGTCTTCCCACAATGTCACCGTAAATGTATCATGACTGTAAACAAAATGAGTAAAAAGAAGAGTTGTAAAGATGAATTTATTATATTATAATATTGTAATAACTAAAATAAATTATTTTATAGAAGAAAAATTATTTTCAAAGAGATACGATGAATACCATTAGTTCATGAGTACAACATTACATCGATAGGTGTCACCAAAAGCTCCAATTTTGTTTATTAAAACAAGAGGTTCAACTTTCACAACAAAGACTATTATCTACAAAGGTCATGGTAATTTAAAAATTGTTAATATCTCAAAAAATAAAAATGTATTCATTGTTATTATTGTTATTGTTAATATTATTACAACAACAACTACTACAAAACACATTTACCGGTTAGATTATTAGCCTCTAAATGATGCTGAAGGTCCTTAAGGTCGATGAAATAATAAAGACTGATGTGGTTTGAAATAATAGGTGCGCAGGCCCAAGACGCAGTTTTCCAAACGAGATTAAAAACGCGTCTAAGATTGTAGCAATGAACTTTGATTACATCCCCAAATATAGGCCCAAAATAAGGGCCCAATTCATCCCTTTAAAAGGTTGGTAGCCCAAGGAATCCATATTAGGGGAAAACACCAAATCTCCACCAATCAAGAAAGAGGCTTGCACTATTCTTCCCCATCAATTATCCCTTATTAATTGGTTTAATGATAAGGAAAGAAAAATCTTCTACCTGGAGAAGACAGTCATCCTCCAACAAGGAAACATACTATTCAGTGTCATCATCTAATAAGGAAACATACTATTCAGTGTCATCATCCAACTAGGAAACATACTATTCAGTGTCATCATCTAATTAGGAAAATTGTCATGATCATCCATTATAAATACTAGGCCACCCCATCAGTGAAAGGTATGTAGACTCACCACAGAAAATTCATTCCCTAAGTAGTTGATCTTCTCTTCCCTCATAAAGAACTGACTTAGGCATCGGAGAGGCGACGGGCAAGCCCCCGTTGATCCTTTTTGTTTTTTGTTTTTACAGAGGAGCCTGACGTCCAGAAAGTCACGGATCGGCCCAAGAATTCCAAGACGCTCCACCCCCGGCTCCGCTGAAAAGCATCACTGGCTTGGCGCGCCCTGTGGGAACGACAGCCTTGCTAAATAAAGCTTAATTCAACGACTGATGATATCAACTCGGAACACAAGCAGGCGCCAATCCTCCAAGGATGCAAGACTAGCTAGGCGACGTGGACAACCGACCTCTCGGAGGCGCGTTAGAAATTGTGCGGGCCAACACGGACGAGGTGGAGGCGCTCCGCGTCACCAACCAACACTTGCTGAAAGAGTTAGAACAACTCACCCGGCAACACGGCGCCCCAAGAGACACACGACACAGGCCCTGGGCAGCTCCAAAACCCCGTTACATCGGGAGGAGAACGACACCTCGGCCCTCGTCAAGAAGTGGATAGAGAAGGGGAAACTAGCCACACTAGGGAGCATGATCCTCACCAACCCCCCGGAGAGGATCGCAACGAGGAGAGGTCGTGGGAGCAAAGGTTTAGCACATCCAGCCAGCGAAATCACCACATGAAGGTAGCAAGAAAAGGCCGAACCTGGCCCCATGGACGCCCGGCAGCCAACAAACCAACTCCCATTCACCGCCGGTAAGTTGTACCCTCTTCCCAAGAAAGTCTGTAATGCCGCATCAAGACGCTCAAGGGACAAAAGACCTATGACCACCCCAATACGTACAAAAATCAGATGGAACTACATGGGTATCAGGACCCCGTACGATGCAGAGCCTTCGCTATCACACTAAAGGGCCTAACATTGGCTTGGTTTAACATACTCCCGCCATCCTCCGTCTCATCATTCAAAGAACTCTCCATCGCATTCGTCTCCCACTTTATCGGAGCAAGGACGTACAAGAAGCCGAGTTATCATCTCCTGACCATAAAACAAAGCTCTCAAGAAAGCCTGAGGTCATATGTTCAAAGGTTTAACATGGAGTCGCTGAAGGTGGATACCCTCACTGCAGTTCGGGCCAAGCGCACGGCTTTACTGTGGTCGGGAGTGCACGGAAGATCTAATGCCCTCCATCTCAAAGAAACCCATGCCATCATGGCTCAAGGTCCCCGCCAAAACAAGTGATATCAACGCGAAGAAGCCTCTCTAAGCAAAGAAGCCTTCTACACAAAAGGAAAAGAGAGCGTGGGCGAAAAAAAGAGAACGGTCTCAAGACCGCGCATGCGGACATATCCCCGCTGAGGAGCAGCAAAGCAGAGAGGTCCTCGACAAGGCTGGTAAACGCCGTGATCAGAGGGACAACCCTACTGAGTCGCAGCCAGCCAGCATTCACCTCAAAGAATATACCCTTCCGACAAATTTCGTTGTCGCAGTCCTATGCTAAGTGCAACATGAAAGGTTCCTGAGGTGGCCATCCCAGATGGTCAAACAAAGCATACCCATGGAGCCAAGTAGCTCAGAGCCCAATGAGCCTCACTCAAATGTTATGTAGCCAGAGCTAAGAAGCTCAGGAGCCCGCAGCTCGGCCTCAATATGCTATGTAGCTGTGGAGCCAAGGTAGCTCGTAAGCCTAAAGAAATTTCACTCACTCAGCCAGCCACAGAGCCAAGTAGCTCAGAGCACAAGCAGCCTTCTCGCTTCGACAGTTATGTACCACTCGGGAGCTGGCAGCCAAGAGCCCAGCAACTAAGTCTCAAACAGCCATGTAGCCAATAATGGAGCCAAGTAGCTTAGGAGCCCAAGAGGCTCACGGTCAGTGAGCGCAGCTCAAATAGGCCAGTGTAGCCACGGAGCAAGTAGCTCAAGAGCTCAAGAGCCGCTTGAACAGCCATGTAGCCACGGCCGGCAGCTCAGAGCCCAACCAGACGGGGCCCAAACAGCCAAGGCCACGGCTGCAGCTCCGGGGAGGCCACAGCTCAGCCAAACAGCTAAGGGGAAGCACGGAGCCAAGCAGCCTGGGGAGCCCACCAGCCTTAGTTCGAACAGCCATGGCCACGTAGAGCTAAGTAAATTAAGAACCCAGCACTCGCTTAACAGCTATGTACACGGAGCCAAGTAGCTCAGAGCCCCAAGAGGCTCGCCTGCGCAGCGCAACATCTCAAATAGGCCATGTAGCCATGGAGCCAAGTAGCCAAGAGCCTGAACAACTCGCTCGAATGCCATGTAGCCACTGAGCTAAGTAGCCTCAAGAGCCTAGTAGCTCGGGTCAGAGCTTAACCGCCAAACAAAGACATAGCCACGAGCAAGTAGCTTCAAATAAACAAAGTATGTAGCCACAGCCAAGTAGTTTCAGAACCCAGTCACTAAATAAGCCAGAGCTACTGAGCTAAGTAGTCAGAGCTCTGGGTGAGCCTGGGCTTTCACGTAGGCCAACAGCTATGAAGCACGGAGCTAAATAGCTTCAGAGCCTGTGAGGCCTGGGCTTTTGGTGTAGCGTAATAACTCAAAAGCAGAAGCAAGGAGCACAGTTTCGGAGCCTAGAAGTTTCGGTCAGAGCTGCACAGCTAAAAAGGCTGGTGAGCCACAAAGCCATGTGGCTCAGGAACCTATAAGCTCAGTTCGCAGAGCTTAACAGCTCAAAAAGGCCAAGTAGCCACGGAGCCATGTAGCTCGTGGATTCAAGAGCTCGGGACACAGAGCATAACTCCGGCCTCAAGGCCAAGCAGCCACTTAATCCATGTAGCCTCAAGAGGGTCTTAGCTGCCCAGAGCCCAAGAGGCTCGCCTTATGCCAGGAGGGTCTTAGCCGCCTGAGCCCGCATTTAGCCTGTAGAGCTCAACAACGCAAGAGGGTCTTAGCGCCTTGGAGCCCAGCAGCCAGGCTCAACAGCGCAGGAGGGTCTTAGCGCCCCGGAGCCTAATAGCTCATCCCGCGCAGCTTAATGTCAGAGGGTCTTGAAGCGCCCGAAGCCCGCAGCTGCTTCCTCAGAGCTTAACATCGCAGGCCTGAGGCCCGGAGCCTGCAACTTCTAGCCCGTAGAGCTCAACATCGCGCAGAGGGCTTTAGCGCCCGGAGCCTAGTAGCCTGGGCCAGCCATGAGGGTCTTAGCGCCCCAAAGCCCAATAGTTTAGTTTGCAGAGCTTAACGACTCAAGAGAAGGCCTCGCCGCCCCAACAACCCAAGAGTCAACAGAGTTTAACAAATTAGGGAAGGCTCACGCCTGGGGAGCCTAGTAGCTCGCCACAGCCTTAAAGCTTAGAAGGTCTTCACGCCTAGGAGCCTAATAAACAATAGGCTTAACAACTCAGTAGTTGCCCCACGCCAGGAGCCCAGTATCTTAGTTTGTAGAGCTTATCGGAAAGGCCTCAACTCACAGCGCCGTGGAGCCCAAAGAGTCACTGTGTATTTAATAGCCAGTAAGGCCCACCGGCGAGCCCACTACCCGCCTGGCGCAGCTTAATAGATCAGGAAGGCCTCAGAGCCTAGGAGCCCAAAGCTTGCTCAGCTCTATAGCTTAACAGCCTCGTAGAAGGCCTTAACGCCCAAGAGCCTAAGAGAGGCTCTCGCTAGAGATAATCAAGTAAAAGGGTCTGAAGCCTCAGGAGCCCGCAGCTTAGCTTTTAGAGCATAACTGCCTGTAAGGGTCTTGGAGCCTCAGAGCCCAACACTAATTTCGAGTATACAAATTAAGAAAGGGTTTGTGAACCATGTAGCCTGTGTGAGTTCTGCAGATTCAGACATAAAGCACAACCGCTTAAGGAAGGCCATAGCCACGCAGCCTGCTGCTGTGCCTCGGGCCAGCTTAATTGCTCAAAAAGGCAGAATAGCCTAGAAGGCCAAGTAGCCACGGAGCCATGTAGCTCAGGAGCCCAATAGCTCAGATTACAGAGCACAACTGCTCAAGGAGGCCAAGTAGCCAAGGAGCCATGTAGCTGAGGAGCCCATGTAGCCCGCCTGCTGGGTGCTATGTAGCTTAGGGTCTCGAGAGAGAGCCTCTGCGCCTCGCTCAGTATTATTTCCTTGCAACCCGCCCAAGGAGCCATGTAGCTCAGCCTTCATGTGAAGTAGCCAAGGAGCCATAGCTCAAAGAGCCATGTAGCCTGCTTTTAAAAAGAGCCTTGCAACTAGTTTCAAAGGAGCAAATTACTACCAAAAGAGTTACAAACACGGAGGCGACACAGCCCAAGAGCCAAGAGTCACTAAAAAGGGGCAACACTAGAGACAAGCATCGCTTCGAGCCCTCCTGGCCGCCTAAAAAGGTAGAATAGCCTAGGAACCAAGTAGCCTGGGCTCAGAAGGTGCAACACTCAGAGACAAGCAACCTGGGCCAGCCCACCACCCAAAAATAAGAGAATAGCCCAGGAGCCAAGTAGCCTGGCCTGGCTAATGTTTCAGAAACCAAGGCAATAAATTACAGACAATGAAAAGATGATAAAACTAACTCAAACTCCTTCCTAAGTAGCCACGCGGGATATCACGCCGATCCGAGAAGCGATACGCCTTGCCTATGCTCGCTTAGTCAGTTGCTGTGGGGCAACCGATAGGTTTGAAATAATAGGTGCACAGGCCTAAGACGCAGTCTTCAAACGGATTAAAAATGGGCCTAGTATTAGCAATAGACCTTGATGACATCCCAAAATAGGACCCAAAACAAGGGCCCACTCCACCCTTTAAAGGCCGGCAGCCTAAGCGGAATCCATATTGTGGGAAAACACTCCAATTCCCACCAATCGGCAAGATATTTCCCACTATCGCCATCACTCCTTCCCCTATTAATTGGTTTACGATAAGGAAAGAAAATCTTTTACCCAGTGGGAGAAATATTGTATCATCCTCCAACAAGGAAACATACTATTCAGTGTTATCATCCAACAAGGAAACATACTATTTAGTGTCATTATCCAACTAGGAAACATACTATTCAGTGTCATTATCCAACTAGGAAACATACTATTCAGTGTTATCATCCAATTAGAAAAGTTGTCATGATCATCCATTATGTTACTGTCACCCCATCGCGAAAGGCACGCAGACTCACCACGTAAAATTCATTCCCTGCAGCTTGATTTTCCTAAAAGAACCCACTTAGTGATCGAGAGGCGACTACGAGCCCTGCCTATCATTTTGCTTCTTTGCTTTTGCAAGAGGTCTATTCGAGTCGCCGGATCCACTTCCAAGAATTCCAAAGACGTCCAGCCTAGTTCCTAAGTAAAAGCATCATCAAAGACCATATGATACATCAATATTAGTTGGAGCCTCTTTAACTCGACTATGAACAAATAACATTAACTCAAAGGAATCATGCACATTTAAAAAGTTGTTGTTCACTTGCTTTGTTAATCCATTCGATATGAAATATGTTTTCCCTTTAATAAAATCATTCTCGAACATATCAACCACATCATTGAATAAAACAACTTGCATTTGTGTTCCCTATAAGAGGATAAAGAGATATTTTTAACACAATTTGAATACTTTAAAAAGTGAATGAAAAAAATATATTCAAAAAGTCACATGAAATTAAATATAGGGGGAAGTACAACAGGCAACCTCATCAAACCTATCATCCATATTAATTATCTTTCAAATTTTCCTAGAGCACTTAATTTTTTATAATGAATCATCTCATCAAGCACAAGAACTTTTATAGTCCAATCCCTATGAAAAGACTTAAGTAAGCTAAGAATAATAAAACCTCGAGTATCCTTATTTGTGTTAGACATGACTCTTGCATAAAAAGAGAGAATAAAATTTTAATTTGAACAAAAGTAGAAACTATGGAACAAATACACTTTTGAGGAATTTAAAAGTATAGAAAACATGATTTGATATCTTTTTATACACGATTTCAAATAAAATATATTTTTATACACTTGAAAACACGATTTGATAAATTTTAATAGAAATAGTTTTTTGAAAATATGTTCAAATAAAATTTCATAATATAATTATTACTTTCACTTATTTTCTTTAAACTACGAATTGAAGATCAAATAATTATATGGATATAAAGATATGATTGATAGTAAAGCTTCTTTGGCCAAACTTTGTTATAGATAATTTTAAAAGAACTTGAAAGTTTGTTAGGGGCGTTTTTGTCTATTTGATGAAATTATTAGGGCATTTCTGGGAACAGGTTTTGTAAAACCAATCGTGCTTTTAGGAGTAGTATAGATATAGATATGTAAATTGATTAATGAAATGCATTTTCCCTAATTAGGTGATTCCTTCTCATTACCTACAAAAATTAGTCAAACCGTCTCTATCAAATATTTCATAAGCTTTGTTTAGGACAATTTAAGTTTCTCATTTTATTTCAAAGGTTTATGACGTTACTCTCTATATTGTAAAGCCTAATTAATATCACACCACAAATTTCACCCGTTGTGAATCAAAATACTTGGCTAACAAGGATTATTTGGGTTTTGGATTCAAAAATATGATATAAACGTGCATTAAATTTAAAATATTTAACCATTTGTTAGTGTTTGTAATTGTAAATATAATTTAAAATATTTTTAAGATAAAAACGTTTTTCAAACTTAAGGAAAACATTAAAAATGTTTTCTTTAAAACATTTAAAAGTGATTTAAAAAAAATCAAGCATTTATAAAAAACTCTAAAATTTAAAATATTTATTAAATATACCACACATTTACTTTGGTTTGGTTTCCAAATTGGGCTTGTCAAAGAACATGAATATATAAGAGTAATTGAATTTATGAGAAAGGGATATAAAAGAGGAATTAAATTACAATAAATATGAGAACTTTTATTAAGGGTATTTGAATATTTATGGAAAATTATATTAAAAATATTGTTCTTTGCATATTTATGGAATATGAGATAAAAAATAATAATAAAAGAAAGTCTTTTGGAGATTTTTTTTTTATTAACAAAAATGACTCTATATAAGCAAGGTAGAAATTTTAATTTAAAACATTTAGAATTCTACTCGCTACTTTAAATGTGCTTTTATTTCGTATATCATTAAATGCATAAATTAAAAAAAAAAACAAAAAAAATATGTGATAATTTACAATAATTAAAAAAAAAAAAGAAAAAAGAAAGAAGAGATAGAATCTTATATTTCAACAAATATGAAGCAAATAAAATTGATTGCATATTAATATGTGAACTCATTAAGAATATGAAACCAAGAAGAATGACAGTGAATCACTAAAATAAAGACAAAAAAATTATAAAAAAATAGTACCAAGAAACAAATTTACAAAGGCAACAAAAATACAAAGAATACTTAATTTTAGACTATCTCACCCAAGCAATGTAAGAAACAACAAATTTGTTCCACTTGGAAACGCCACAATTCTATTATATTGGACTCTAACAAAAGTAGTTGTTTTGTGAGAAAGCAATCTCTTAAAGCTATATAGTCTAGGTAAAATCACTTAGAATCTTTAACTTTAGAGGGATTACATAAAGCAAGAAAGCAAGTACAAGCTGTTGTGAAAGATCTTGACTGCAAGACAACTTGAACTTGATTGAAGTCACTGGAAATTGAAGTTCAACATAACACCTTTGTTCATCAAGTCAGAGGAAGGACCTTTGGCTCAAAAAAAGCTTTCACTGTTGTAGTGTTTATTGTGAACATACTTCAAAGAGAAGAACGGTTTTGCCATTGATGAGATTTCTGATGCTGTTGACACTCAAGTCTTTGTTGAAGACTTTATCCCAGCTGAATGAGAATGATGAAATATATATGAGAATATGATAAGACAAAAATCACATCAACGCGGTAAACTTTAATTTCAAAACACTTACCCGATCAAGAACATAAATATTCAAGCCAGAAAAATAAAACTTTAAGTTTCTTAACCCTTGCCCTAAGCAAGAACATAAATATAAAAAAGTAAAGTAAATAAACGACAATAAATCTCAAGAAACTGATTGGATAAATATGGTATCATATTATTATTATGTTGAGGTATTAAATGTTAATAAAAAGATTTTGAAATTGGTGTAAACATGAATGCAAAGGAGACTTTAAGTTTGAAACCCTTTTATCCTATCCAAAGAACATAATATAGTGAATAACCAAAGTGAAACTCGATAAATTAAAAGGATTAATGTGGTATCATATTATTATATTATGGAATTCAACATAATGAAAAGGTACCGTTTTTTTTAAGGTAAATAAAAATCAAAATTAAGGATAGTTTTGGAATTGAGAAATGTTTTTCGTACTTTTAAGAGTAGTATAGATTTGATTTGATTTTATATTTTTAACTGTGAAACCAAATATAGGATAATCATTTTCTTTAATAATTTTTTTTTCTTTTCCAAATATTTTTTTGTTCAAAACGGAGCCACAAGGTTGAATTGGGAATTTAAAAGTCGTAAGGGTGGGGTTAAACTGATTGCCACGGAGTTCTTATCAATTGTAGGACCTTGGAAAATGCTGGACCTGGATTAGACAGTACCTTCTTGGTAGACTTGTAGAATAGAAAAAGCATCTGGAAATTAGAGTTCAGAAATAATTCCAAACCAAAAATTTAGATATATACCTAAATGAGGTAGGTAGGAAAGACTTTTGATTTCTTCCTCGTTTTTTCTTCTCTTTGTGGGGTGGTTCTTGGAAATTTAAGCCGTAAGCCGTCGAATTTGGAGGCCCTTAATATGACAAGTACATGCCTCTAATTTTCAAATAAACTAAAAGTTGGACAAATTTTCAAATTATTATAATAAGGACTTGGCTTCTGATTGTTCCATGTGGTCGAAGGAAGACTCTGTTAGAATATAAGAAGTTAAAAAAATCAGCTTGGACTAATGGGATTGCAACCATCCACTGTTAACATTCCTGCTTTATTCTTAGAATCGTTTTACACCATCAAAATATTCGCTACTTTAAGGAAAGATTATGACGATAAGTACCCAAACGGTACTCAGTTTACCCCTGAACTTGATGCACTTTTAGTGCTAATCCACTCTTTAAATTGAGATTTTAAGATACTAATTGCAAATATACATGTGAGGCTCAATTTAGGGAAGAAGAAACAAAGCAAGGCAAAACTAATGTAAAAGACGAGCAGGAGCAACTTGAAGAAGTCCTTTGGCACGCCTAGGCGCCATATGAAAACAGCTACGCTTTACGGGTTTCATGGCCTGGACCTGTTCTGGCTTTGGCCTAATACAGATTTCGATATGAAGAATATGGAAGCCCTCTTGGATGAGCTGCGGGCAGCTTTGAAATTGGAGGCTAGAGATTCTGGTAAGCCGCCATTGATATTGACCATGGCTGTTCATTATGTGCCTACTCTGTTTTCAGTGAGCTACCACATTGGCGCATATTCCTGCTTACGACTATTATTTGCCTTCTAGGGTTAACTTTACTCGCGCCCATGCTGCTCTGTATGATCCATTGAGCAATGTAAGTACTGATTTCGGTATTAGGGAATGGATCAGTAGAGGGTTCCCAGCCAGTAAGCTGCTCTTGGGGTTGCCATACCATGGATATGCTTGGACACTTGTGAATCCCAAACATAACACAAATTGGCAGGTGGCATATTACAGATAAATCTATGAGCTATAAATAAATCAAGTGATTCCTTCGAAGTTATGGGGCTAATTCCATGTACAATGATACTTATGTAGTGAATTATGTCACAATTGGGACAACTTGAATTGGTTATGATGATGTACAGGCTATCGGAGCTAAAATTTCTTATTCTAGGGAGAAGAAGCTGCTTGGTTACAATGTTTTCCAGGTTAGCAACGATGACAATTGGGCACTTTCTCAGGCAGGTTTGTATTTATTATTTTCAAATTTCCCCCTTTTGTATTAATTTTTCAAGTAGGTATTATTAAGGACCAGCTCTGAAATTTGAACCCGGATCTCTATTGATTTTTGAAGACAGAATGCTTTAATGTGCAGTAAATATACCTTAGAGTAAAGAGAAGAGTGGAATAAAGATATTTTCTCATGGTTCATTCCCATTGACAGATCAACCTGTTACAGCTCAAGATGATGACAAAGATCACTAAAATAAGCAGGAATTATTGGTGTTATTGTTCCAGCTGCTGTGCTTATTCTTTCTAGCAGGCCTATAATGTGTTGTTACTAAGCAGAGTATCAAAGCAACAGGTGACTGACTGTTATGAACTCTTAAGAGCATTTTCCCATTCTATTCTATAAGATATGAGGGTTTTAATGTTTTTCAAAATTTTCCCATTCTGGTTACAGGGATCAAGGATTTAGGCAAACGATCACTACATGAAGTAGGAAGCACATCATCAGAGGTTGTAGATCTTAACAGTAATGCTCCAAATCTGCGAGTATTCAGTTTTGCTGAGATCAAAGAGGCTACAAATAACTTTTCCTTTGAAAATAAGCTTGGAGAGGGTGGATTTGGTCCTGTTTACAAGGTACCATCTGGAAACATCTTTTCATGTGTTTCTCTTGAGATGATTTGGAATGGTCTTGATTGATAGGAGAAGCTTAGGTAATATCAGAAAAGGAATGTAACTTCTCTCGCCCTGTCAAAGTAGAAAAATGGTTTGAACCAGTAAAACAGAGCACTTCATCACCTGAGAGGCCATGACCTATACTATTATTACTACTCCCTCTCCCAACTCTTTCAAGCATAGAGGAAAAGTAGAAGAAAACAATGAAAATGATGCTGATTGAGAATATATATCAGCCCAAGCTGGCTGCACTGCACCACAAAGTGAAAGTATCAAGCACGTCATCCGACGATCCATGCTCCCAATATACACACAACCATGGGTGCTGATTTTTGTTAGGGTAATTCATGAAGGAGAGGAAATTGCAGGAAGAGGCTTTCAAAACTTCTAATCAGGAACGGAGTGAGTTCATAAATGAGGTTACACTGGACCGCCCAACTGCAACATGTAAATCTAGTTAGGCTTCTCGGATTTGTAATTGAAAGAGAAGAAATGATGTTGGTCTATGAGCATATGCCCAACAAGAGCTTGGATTTCACTTTTGGTCTGCAACTTTTTCTGCTCCAATTGTAGTAAACAAGAATTTCCTGAATTTCCATAGATTTTATAGTTATAGGGGATTCCTAAAATATTTCATTTCATTTGTAGCAGATCCTGCTAGACGATATTTTTTAGACTGGACAAAGCGAGTGGCCATCATCGAAGGGATTACTCAAGGACTTCTATACCTTCAAGAATACTCTAACTTCACCATAATTCACCGGGATTTAAAAGCTAGCAACATTTTACTGGACAGCGAGATGAAGCCGAAGATCTCAGATTTTGGCATAGCTAGAACTTTCCAAAAGGATGAACTTGAGGCAAGCACAGGCCGGATTGTAGGAACATAGTAAGTAATTAAACCCTCCTCATCCTCAAATCTCAATGGAATACCACAAATCATCTTTATTAATCTGTTTAGTACTTGTCCTTTTGGACCCATCCATGCAGTGGCTATGTTCCTCCTGAATACGTTCGAAAAGGGACATACTCCATGAAGTATGATGTCTATAGTTTTGGAGTTCTACTTCTGCAGATCATTAGTAGCAAGAGGAATGCATGCACATATGGCTTAAACCAAAACCTCAACCTCCTAGAATATTTGTAAGTCCATTTTGCCAAGTCTTTCCACCATTGTTGTACAAGATATAAATCATGCAGCTAAGTTTTGCAGGCATACGAGTTCTGGAGGCGAAGGCTGGAGTTGATGGACTCATCACTAGATGATCTGGGTCTTCGTCTTGTAAACTCATGGCATGCCTGCAGTAGCTCTGTTATGCATCCAGGGAAAACTGGTCCATAGACCGATAATGCTGAAGGTCTTCAATGCTCAAAAGGAAACTCGTGAGCTATGCCTGTTCTTTGTGCCTGCTTTTCAATCAAAAGTCATGAAGATGAAGAGCAGGAGAAGTTTAGTACGAAGCAAGATATACTGTCAGTGAATGAAGCAACCATTTCAGATTTGGTACCACGGTGATGGTGCAAGACTTTCCTAATATGAAGAAACCCATCATTAGTAATTTTCCCATAAACACTTGGGCTCCATTTGGAACCCAGATAGTAGCACAAAGGGTTCGTTTGGTCCTAGGAAATGAAGAGTGAGAAATGGAATTTCATTCAATTTCCCCATTATTCTTATGTTTGGATAAGTTTTACAAGAATAAGAATAGAATTAAAAGTAATTCGGAAACAAACTCCTACTTCTAAGTAGGATTTGATTCATCATACGTAAGTGATATTTTGATTCCCCTTCTAAAGAGATAATATAAAACAACTTCAATTTACTATTTTAGAATTTTACTTTTATTTTTCATATCTCACATTTCTAATTTCTTTTGATTCTTGCAAAATAATTCACGAATAAATATTTGAAAATAGGTTATTTCATTAAAATAGAAAATTTAGGAAACATAAACATAAAGATAATCATCCAAAAATCTAGAATGATTAATTATATTTTTATTAATTCTAAATTAAATAAATAAATTAACTATATTTCTATTAATTCCAAAATAATGAAACACTTGACATTATATAAAAACTAAAAATTACCATTTTGTTCCATTTATTTTTATCTTTTTTAATATGAATAAAAGTCAAATAAAATTTTAAAAATTTTGTTCCAGACAAGTTCCTAGATTGCATGTTTTTGACCTTTTACTTTTTCGTGGTTGCATTAAGGTTGCATCTTATTATAATATGTTAGTCTTTCTTGACGATATTTCTATATATATTATTCAAGTCAAAATAAAAAAAATTTCTATCACTATACTTTGTGACTCATAAAATCAAATTGTATAATAAATTATTTTCACAAATTTATTAGAAATATAATATTCTAAACAACTCTAAAATTATTTTCAAAGAAATGCTTTTTCAAATATTTTTCACACAAATTAGGGATGTATTTTAGGGATATGAATTTTATTGAATATGATGTTTATTAAATAATTTATGAAATTTAACCTTTTTTAATTTATACTTTCCAAGAATTTTTTTTACTAATTTAAATATATATATATATATATATATATATATATATATATATATATATATATAAATGAATGATTAAATGTTTATATATAGGGTTATATGATTTTTATGAATATTTTAAAATTATGTATCATGTTTAATCTTTTCTCCTGTTTTTTTTTTTTTTTTTGAAAAGTTATTTAGTAAAAAAAAACTATAGAAGTTCAATATTTAAAATGAAATAAAAATTACAGTCCCCAAATTTTGGAGGATTTTAATTTTTCTTTTTCCATTTTATTTGACTTTATTTTATTTGATTTTATCTTGTATGATTGGAGTTGATTAGGGGGAATTGAGATTTTTATTTTGGGAAAGGAAGTTTTTTTAAGGGGGAAGAGGAAGACCAATGGAAGGAGGAGAGAGGTAAGACCACGATCAGAGAGGGAGGACAACTTGAGCAAAAAGGAGGGACGAGCAGAGGATTTCAAGAAGAGGAGAAAGATAACAGGAAACTTAAAAATTCAATTTTTTCGAAGAAAGGGAATTAGCATTTTGTTTGAAAACCTAAAATTTTCTAGATATCGAACGCCGAAAAACGCACTCTTATCATTGACCTGGTCTTCACTAAATCAGCACTCGCCGACTCGTTGAATTATGAGAGCACTGAAATTTTTAAGTTTTTTTTTATGCACTGCGCGACACATTTAAGTGGCGCCACATACATTTACTCACGTGATGCCACATGACACCTTGGTAGATGGACACACGACACATGCTACGCGAGAATAGTTTAATAATACGACACTTAAACGAATGACTCCATTTGTATACCTACGCAATAAACTATAAAATAAAAAGAAAAAGGAAATAAAAAAAAAAAAGAGTGGGAGCAAACAAAAGAATTGGGTGGATAAGAAAGAGGAGAAAAAGAAAGAAAAGAAAGAAAAAGGGAGAAATGAGACATCCTGCACGCATGATCAAAACATCTAGAACACCTGATATACTCCAGAATTTGATTTTACGGAAATATCGAAATATCGGTAAATATTGGTGGATATTTTTAATAAAAATATTTGCTATTAAAATTTTTATATTTAATTTATATAGATTATATAAATGATTCATATCTTAATTAAGGTAGATTAAAATTAAATGGATTAGTAATTATTAAATTAAATATGTTATATTTAAATGATATTATTTTATTTCTTTTCCTTTTCAAATTAATATTTGATTTAAAATATTATAAGTTATAATGTAAAATAAAATAAAATAAAATATTATAAAGGGATTACTTTAACAAATAAATAATAAGCAGAATATAAAAAGCGCTTGCACTATATATACAGTGCAATCAATGGTTTAGCGGTTGGAGGTAGCGCTACTAAATCATTTTGCGGCTTAAAACCTCTTCAAGAATTTTTTCATAGTTCGAGCCGTGGAAAATTTGATTTTTGCCGATTTTTTTCTTTCGATTTTATTTATTAAAATCGCTTCCATGCGCCAAGCTCGAAACCGATTTTCACGATAAATCGATCGAAAAATCCGATTTTTAGTTCCCTGGTCCTGATGATGAAGATCAAAACTACTCCTTTTTTCTTTACACTGTAATCTGGATGATTCATAAAAACAAAATAAAAAAGAAAGCTTCTTTTTGTTATAGTAAAGGAGAAGAAAATTAACCGAAAATCTGAAACCCACCTTTTTCTCCAACTTATTGGGTCAAGACTCCCCAAATCCTCTCTCCAAGAAAACTCACAAATTTTCTCACTGATCCTTTTCTCCAACCCTTCTCCATCCTCACCACACCTCTCACGCCGCCGTCAAGTTTCCACTCAAGCTTCCATGGTTTCCGACCAAACTGCACTCTTTCCCGAACCACGGATCGCTTCGGCTTAGCTGACCTTGAGTCCTTTCTCCCTCCTTTCTTTCGCTGGTTCTTACTTCCGAACTAACTCCGTTTCAACGCTGGGTCGATGATTTCTCTGACGCTTTTGTATGAGTTGACGCATTCTACGATTTGAGTCCCACTTGACCTAGTAACTCGTGCAGTATCCAAATGCTTGTAGTTGAACAGAGGCGATGGTCGCTTCTTCTCGCGAGACGGTCTTTCGGCTCCTAGAGGTGTCGGAGCACGAGAGGAGGTAATCCGTAATGCTGGAAAAAACATAGAAAA
>JAEQBH010007091.1:0-230628 GCA_016808115.1 Tetrastigma voinierianum
AGCCCCACTGCTTTCCACCTCTTGGTTTTTATTTTTATTTGAAATAAGAAATCAAGCTCAGGAATGAATGGAAGGGACTTGGAATTAAAAAAAAGAAAAGAAAACCCTCGTTCATCATTGAATAAAAATGGGTTGTAGCAAGTTTTAATTAATGTATGCATATGTAAAAAATAATATATATATAAAAAGTGTTAAGAAGGCTTCAATGCGACAGCTGGCGTGAAGGTTTCACTTAGGTGGTTTTTGTTTTTAACTTTTTTCATTACTTGTTACTGTATTTTTAAAATTTTTAACTGAATATAAAAAAATCAAAAATACTCTGAAAAAATAGAATAAACCAAAATATTTAGCTTTTTAATCCCTTTTGATTTTTTTTTTCTGCATAAGAAAAACTATAAAACAAACTAGATATTATATATCATCTAAGAAAATCATATTATTTATGAATCCAATCGAACTCTCGTGATCAATTTCTACGTTAATTAAATAAAAATATATATATTTTAAATTTTTATTTAAAATTTAGATAAAACTTAAAATTGATTTTTTTAAAACAATAAACTAAATACTAATCATATTCAATATTAAATAAAAAAAATAAACACCATCTTACTCACTTCCACAAATGGGTAAGGCTATTATTAGCATTCATAAATCTTGGCTCCAAAAAAAAAAAAATTAAAGCTACAACCCTTATCTCTAAAATAAAATTTAAAGCCCAAAGTACTGCTGGGCTATGTAGAATTACAAGATAAAGAAATGACACCGTCATTGACAGTTACAATTGGCTCTTGATTTGCCAATGCTACTGCCTCATGACAGAGGCATTAACGTGCTTATAATTGGGATTTGGTCTTCTTCCTCCCCATTGCTCCCCTCCTCACCTATTCTCTTCTTCTTCACTACACTACGATGCATGATTGTCAAATATGCGATTGGCCCTTATTTGCTCTTCTAAGACTCCTTATTCAACGTCAGATGAAGCCTTCGATATGAGGACTGCACCAAATGTCTTAAACGCGTTTGGTTGGTGTGTTTTGTTGATAATATGGTGATAACCTCGCTTAGTTCTCATTTTAATCCGTGATAAATTTGGTTATGCATGGTTTTTATTGAGCACATTACGATTAAATGCGTATTTTCTTGAGAATAATAATGGAGTGCATAAGGCCCTCGGTTTGCCGCTGTTTGTGTCAACGCTTTTGTTAATTGGTCATTCAAAGGTTTATAATTTTGTCCCCTAATGATATTAATCATCGTTTTATGAGCGCGTAAATGCGCATAAATTAGTTGGGTTTTATGTAAAGAAGGTTTTCGATTTTATCATTTATTTGACTGTCTCGCTTTTTAAGATACACAATTTCATATTTCAAGTAGCTAACAAATTCAATTTTACGTGATTATATAGCACTTTTTTTCAAAATTGATTTTATTGATATTTTTGTAATTACCTAATATTTGAAAATAGTTGACAAGAATTGCTTTTAATAATGAACTTTAAAGGTCTTTGTGATATACTTTAAAATTGGTTTATGTTTTTCAAACAAGGAAACATTTTGGTTCATTTTTCCTTGTTCACTTGTGGTTGAGTTGGGACCAAATAAAAACGCTTGATTCAAATAAAAAACCGACCTTTGATTAAAAATCATGAGTTAATTTCATTTAACATTTTATTCTTTTTAATTCCACACTTAAGAAAATCATATGCATCAAAGAATGAAAAGCTTTTCGATGACATTATCACGTAAATAATAGGAAATTTCCCATCAAACATTGGAGTGTACTCAACCCTTGTCAATGGCATGGACATATATTCTGGTCGTATGCTTTGAAATTGAAGTACAAGTTTGTCAAACGTCATATTGATTGAGCGTATTCCCAATGTCCCTACCTCTCCACCTCTCATTTTTTTGAGCAAAGATGAACCCCAAAAATTGGATTATTAGCTTATAATGTTTGTTCTTTTTGGACTAGTTGTTAAAATTTAATAGATAAATGCAACAACCCAAATGTAAAAAAATAAAATAAAATAATTAATTTTAAAGAATTTATGGTCTCTACCACTTGAAGTAATTAATCCCATATTATTTTGATGGCTTATAATTGTTGTTCACTTTGGACCCTTTGTTAAAATTTTAGGGAATACATATATTGTCCAAACGCCAAAAATATTTATGTTGCTCAAAGAATCAAGTACATTAAGACTTGGTTTAAAACAATGAGATACTTTAGTACTTCATTCGCTTAACGTTCAAACTCGTTTTGATGCTCTTAAAAAACAAAGACTTAAAAATAAGTGAAACATGTTTTGTTTCTAGTTTTTTTTTTTTTTTTGAAAAACATAAAAAAAAAAAAACACTAAATTGAAATAACAAAGAAGAGTTTCCAGATAACACATATTTGGTGTTTTTTGTGTTTTCAAAAATTGTTCTTAAATAGTTTTCAAAAAAACAGTAAGCCAAACAAGCTCCTTAGTTTGATTCATGTTTTTGTACTGTTTTATGTTCTCCAAAACAAGGAGAATAAAGGAACAGTGAAACACGCTACTTCCCAATTTAAAAAAAAAAACATAAAAGCAATTATAAAATACTAAATTCAACACAAGAATAATTTTCAATCTACAACCATTCTCGCTAATACTTTTTTAAAAAGAAGGAATCAAAGTGTTGAGAAGACTAAAATAATCTAAGTGCATGGTTTTTTGTCAATGTTTTAGCCGGAAGGTATATAGTCAATTTTAAGATAGGGTAAAGAATCCAATATGGATGTTGGGGAAATGACTTAGAAATAAACTTAAGCTCTGAATATGAGTTGGCTTGAGCATTTGACGACTAAATATAACTTTTTGCCTTAATGAATAAGACTTAATAACATTAATATTCATGTTTTATATTTTTCCAAAAAAAAGATGAATGAGAAGAATATAGAATTAAGTTCATTTAGGTTCTCATGTGTTAAATATGTTTTTACTTAATTGTTACCCCATGTGAACTTTGATATAGCTAAAATATGTTTTTGGGTTATTCATTGGTTAAACAAGGTGATTGAATGTAGCATCTATAAATGTAGTTTAAATGGTAAAGATAATGACCTCTCATATTATTTAATTTATTTGGAGCTATTTTGTACAAGCACTATGTATGTTTCCTCTATTCCCCGATACATATTACAATAAGAATATATTACGATCAAAACAAATGTCAACATGTGAACAAGTCGTTATTGTGCCTTGATGCACGCTGAACGACGCTCGGAATAATCAGCGATATGATCTAATCAAGGACAACTATTGATAAATAAAGGTTCAAATTAGTCTTTAATTGTAAGTATCCCCTAAAAAGTAGAAATATGTTCCAACCTTTTCCAATATGGGATGATAGTAGTGTGTACCGAATGTTGAACATGGTTAACACAACTGACATTGAGGAAATTGAATTGTATATTAAGGTCGTTCGAGTCAAGCCACAAGTGAATCAATGTGTGGGTGGCCATATAGATTTATTGGTTCACGAAAATTTTAATGTTGCAAAATTTGACTATGGTTGTGGGCCTAGTAGCGGTCCAAGATCGATATTCTGATTATAATGAGATTTGATGAAGACACGCTTTACGGGGCTAGTTCTTAATGATGAATATGATGAAGATGTTGATTTATTAATCTAATGAAAGACTTTTAGATATTCAAGCTGATAGACATGTATCATCTTTCTCTAGACTTTCAACCAAGTTTTGAAGAACTATTAGGATATATGTCTCTCGCCCATGTAGTATCTTCGCGGATGCATCGAATAACCTGTATGTTGAAGAACTGCATGAGTCATCCCCTGCTCATTATCACTTACCACCAACACTCACTCAACATGTTGAAACTTATATTTCAAGTGGTAGATCATGGGTGCAACACACTATCGGTTATTTGAGTGGAGAATTTGTATTGCCAAGTTTTTTAATTCTAAACTGGATTCGTAAGAAATGCAAAGATTTACTCAATTAAAAGACACCAAGAGTTTGTCGTTGTTGCATCCTCAAAAAATTGTTCGTTAAGATGTAAGAAGGCCGAAGAATATCAATGTCTATGGAAGCCGGTACATGGTCAGGAAAGTACTTACTTATTTGTTATCAACAAATATAAAGTAACAGATATTGTGTCAATTGTCATTTGAACTGGGCCATCATCAATCGACTCAAACTTGGTCAGCTGCCATATAGCGCGCATTCGCGACAATTCACATCACTACGATCGCTTATTCAAGCAAGTGTGATAGAGAAATGATGATATGAAGTATCATACAAAAAGACGCTGATGGAAACATAAAACACTTAGACACTTATTTGGTGACTTTTCTCAGTCATATACAGAGCTACCACATTTGTTCTTGGCCTTAGAGCAAGTAAATCCTAGATGTGTTGTAATTTGGAAAACATTTAACAGTAATATGCCAAACACTAAGATATTCCAACGCGTGTTTTGATCATTCAAGCCATCTATTAAAGATTCGAACCTTGTCGTCTCATACTGAGTATTGATGGTACACATATAAAGGCATGTTATTGATTTGCTAGGCTGAATTAAAATAATCATTGCTTTCATCGAAGATTTGTTATTATAGAAGGCGAGAATATTGATAGTTGAAGATGGTTCTTGGCATGTATCAATAACAGAGTAACTCAACGGACGGGTATTTGTGTTATATTTGACAGACATCCAGATATTATGGCAGCAATGAGCGATCCTCATCTTGGTTGGGCTGCACCATCTGCCTATCACAAGATTTGCATGAGTCATTTTGCAAGCAATTTTATGACCCGCTTCAAAGATAAACTTTAACGTCCCAAAATGGCATTGCTTTATTATTTTACTTCATAGCATTTTTTGCTATTATAATTTATTTTATTTTATTTATTCGATATTTTATTGGTTTTAAGTGATAAAAATAGAGGTTTTTAAAGTGAGAATTTGTATAGTGGATTAGTGCATCCCAAATTAAGCCCTAATAGTTTAATGATATGTTTAGGGTATAACACAAGTTAAAATAAAACCGGAATTAATACAAGAGTCAAGGTTAAATTGGTAAAATGTCAAAATGAGGACTCAAAGGTCATAAATGAAAAAGAATATATGCAAAAGTAGAAATGTGATAAGTTCTTATGCAAATAAAATAAATAGCCATGAATGCAAAATAAAAAATGAAGAAAGGGGAAGGCCAAACAAGGCCTTATACAAGATGAGAATAAAGATCAAATTTCGTCCAGCCAAATGAGATTATTTCTCATTTGGGCAAAAGGAGAGATAGGGCACGTTGTTGAGAGGAGGGAGAAGCCATCTTTGGACTCTACTTGTTCTTGAAGAGAAAGAAAGAAGGAAAGCTAGATGAGTGTTAAAAAAGATTAAAGTATGGATACTTGTCTAAGTTTGAGTATGGATTCACCCATTCGCTTGTTGTGAACCCTTAACTCCTTTGATTGTGCTCGATTGGTAAAACCATACTTAGTATATATATGTTTGAGTTAGAGTTCAAACAACATTTTTTCTTTGATTAGGATTGGTTTGGCACTTTATAAAGGAAATGTTGGGGTTTTATGGGAGATGCTGTCAAAATTTTTCCAAACCCATATTTTTGTTTTGGCCATAACTTGGCCATTACTCATCCAAATTGAGTGATTCAAATTTTTGGGTAAATTAGACTTCTAGGAGAACAAATTTCCTTGAAATAAGTGCATTCAAATTTGGACCCCATTAGACCCAGAAATTCGTCAAAGTGAAGCTTTATTTTCGGGCAAATTTTGATTTTGTTTTGGTACAATTTTGGTATTTAGGTCATAAGTTGAGTTTCACTCATCCAAATTGAGTGATTCAAATTTCTGGGTAAATTAGACTTCTAGGAGAACAAAATTCTTGAATAAGTGTATTAGAATTTGGACCCCACTGTACCCTGAAATTCGTCTATGGGAGCTCATAGAAAATTTCTGTTATGTTTCAAAATGTAGTGAAATTCCGGATTGCTAGACATTCGAAGCCATTCGAATCAATGATTCCAATTTCTACTGAAATAGACTCATAGAACTATCATTTTCTTGAAGGAAGCTCGGGAAAATATACTTATTTGTTCCAAAGTTAAAATTTTATAAGCGAATGTATCGAGTAGAAATCAACCCCTAACCGTAAACAACAAAGACGAATCGACTGATTTTTCTTTGCTCGTTCTCTAATCGCGTGGACGATTTGTAATGAATTAGGGGTTGGTGATGATAAACCCGAGCTTAAGATCGATGGTAAGGAATGGAGTCAAGAATCGACAATTTTTTTGGTTTGTTTTTTCATACTTTCTGCTTCAAGTTTTGTGTTTGTTTATCAAACAACCGAATGTTTGTTGTGAAATTTGGCGCTTATTAACCAGTTTAATATGAAACGCTTGACAAACATTTACATACGTGCTTCCATTCAACCATAAATGAATTTGTTTAAGGATTTATAAATGAACTATGTAATGGCAAACATGACGGGATTCACGTATGTACAAGCGAAACTGTCGAGAATGTTAATTGTATTGTGGAAATGTGAAAGCGGTATTGTCAATGACTAATTATTAATGCCCTTAAGAGAATGTTAACCGTCATATTCGAGTTAGGTATAGATTGGTATACCAATAGCGTTAATGTATAGCATCGCGAACGAAATGATTTATATGACATACCGATCCGTAGCTCACGATGCGATCGGTAAATTCAGATAAAAATGAAATGTAAAATAACCAACCAGAGTCTAACAGACAAGACGAGTTATTAAAGTTTATACCTACTACACCAAATCCGACCGTGCCGATGATTCCGTTATCTTACGCACTCAAAGCTTCGGTTAGATTTGTTTAAGGGAAAAATGATTAATAATTGTGTGGATTGTGTGAATTGAGTTGTGATAAGAATAATAACACATGAGAGCATGAAAGATGATAATTATCAGATTTCTATATTTGAGACAAATGAAAGCATGTTAAACTACTATAAAATGATATATTTATAAATATTGCATGGATCGCATGAGTAGTATGTTGAAAAGGTTATTTGGAAAATAGTGCTTAACGCTTTTGAGATTATTAAGTACGCATAGCAAAAGCTAATTGTTATGCATATGGGGATGCCAGATAACTGTTTGAAATGAGAACAGAAATGCAAAGAACCACTAAGCATGAAAATGCTTAACGCGTTGACTTTCCACGAGCAGGTACCAAGTAGATAGTGGCAAGACCAAAGACCGAAGACCGCACAACCTAGAGTCATCGTCAAATCATGCAGAGTATAAGTAAATGTTCCGTCTCATGCATACACTTCATTTCATGATATCATGTGACTACTTTGTATTGAAATCAAAAGATGTAAAGATCTTCATAAAAATATTATATTTTTAATTTTTTTATATCATGGAATATACTTTACATTGTGGTTTTTCAAATATAAGAGATGAACTATGACAAATATTTTGTAAACGACAAAGGGTATAAATGCGCTTGTATAACTCAGACTAAAGTATGTTATGGGCACTGAAAAGATATAATGCATACTTCTTATATTAATGAATGTGAATAAGTAGTGATATCATATTCACATGTATAAATATGATTAAATGGATATTAAATATCCTATCGAAAATGAGTATATGAAATGTGTTTTACAGATCAATAGATTTAGTGGTCCGTGTCCTCGGGTCCGGTCCAGTCGTCAGGTTGGGTAAGGGGCGCGACATAAACTCTTGAAGAATTTGGTATGCAGAGTAGCTTTAGCGAGTACACAACGCAAATTTAATAAGCATATGGCTACAATTGAGAGAATTAATTCTGAAGCACAACAATGGTTAGAGGCGATAATTTTTCATTTATGGACACTTTCACATGATGGATGACGAAGATATGGGATAATGACAATCAACATGTCGGAGGGATTTAACAGTGTTCTTAAAGGAACTCATAGCTTACCATTCACTACATTAGTTCAGTTGACCTTTTTCCGCCTTAATACATTTTATTGCAGTTAAGCGAATACAAGGCTAATAGATGAAATCTAATGAGTAGTTCACTTCATATGTTGATGCTCGCCAAGGCCAGGTGGTTAAGGCCGGATTGATGGAAATTGTTCTTACGATCACATACAGTAAGAATTTCGTCAAGTCAAGGAGCTGGGTCGAACGCAAATTTCAATCTACATAACCAGAAATGCAAATGTGGAAAGACACTGATATATGAATTTCCATGTAGCCATATCATAGCAGCATGTCAGCATCGATGTGTTGATTTTCGGTTATTTGTTTAAGGCTACTACACTACGCAGTCGTACTATGATACATGGGAAAACTTGTTTCATCCCATATTCAACGTAAGACGAAATGAATTTTTACGACAGTTTCAATGATCAGATCTCCCGAAATAACTAAACGCATAGGCAAAGTGGGACGCCTTAAATCAACACGATCAGACAATGAAACGGACGTTAGAGGGAAAAAACTACTATCACACGTGGGTCAGGTAAACAACCCGATCACAATTTATGATCTGTGCTAATATAACCGCTTCAATGATAAACGCCAGTTGTGCTTAATCGCCCTTGTGGATTGTAATGGCTTAGATAAAGACTTATATACTGAATGTGTATTTCTTGATTATAAAAGGTCATGGTACCTTATTTAAGTAAATGAGACATCATTCTTAAAATGTGTATTTTAATTCTTGATTGCCACACTAGTAAGTATCAGATTTTAATGACTATGATACCATTTTTCCAATGTGTTTTATTAATAATTATATTGGCTTCGTGTTATCTGTTATAGATATGACGTTTAGAGGGCTTCATGATGCAGATCCTTTGGATCCATCTGTCTTGGTATTGCAAGACAAACACAGGTCACACTTAGTAGATACAGAGCAGGTATGTATTTTATTAATTATCAATTACTATTACCAACAGAATATACTTATATATAATCAATTATAGATTTGGTTTCTTCGTTACTTGTAGTTTCACGAAGTACTCCACCATCGATAGCAGATGAAAGCCTTCATGAGTATGTGGAGGATTGGACGACGCTTATCCATACGCGATCCGCGATTTTATATATACCGCCACATCACGATCGACGCTACTTATCACTGGGTCTTATCGAGATGGCGGCCCGAGACACACAAGTTTCATGTCTCTATCGGAGAGATGACGATCACGCATAAGATGTCATATCATCCCGTCTCCGTATCGACGGACACAACTACTGGGACATGTGTGTTCGATTTGGCGAAGCCAGGCGGAGTCGCTGTGTCACCCCACCCATCGATGCTCTTAGATGATCCGGCATTCCATTCCTGGTTATAACTAATTATCCACCCCAAAGACCTAATACATATGAGGTCACTTTTTAGAAATGAGGCACGCTTGTCAGCATTTGGGTCGATGAATCCTTCACTATGGGCAAGAAGGAGCGCATTGCTCATCTCGCTTCCCACTACTACGGTAGATTTGGACACATACGACTTATGGGCAGGCTACAAGAAGATTTCAAGACATACATATCGCGAGTTGCGCTGAAATGGGCCGATTGCACGCAAGATTAGCTACTGTATTACACTCGATACAAGGTAATAACTTTATTTTAATACATACACATTCATATACACAAATACATCATTGTTATCATGCATTTTCTATTTATTTTATATTCAACTATGGTCTCGAGATTTCACGTGGGAAGCGACCCGATTGTGGCGACTAGTAAAGATATTCAACACCATCGCTTCATGCCTTACATGATGATCGATGCGATGTCGCCGAGATGGAGACCTAACCGAGGCCATTCCACGATGGATTACCAATCAGCCATGTCAGCCAAAGCCAGAGCCGCCTTCCACGCAGTAGCGAGAAAGACTTTCGACACGGGCGCATAACCCATCCTGTACTCCCTTTTATATCGGCATCACTGGGGATGCACAAACTCACTCGCGAATGGTATATGTGGAAAGTATATGGTTCTACAAGAATTTCATTTATATTCACATAAAGTTATTGACGTTATGTAAACGTTGCGAGGCCTTATTGCCAGCTATATCGCCAAGAGCCGGTCGACAATGTGATATTCAAGCACCGACAAGAGATTCGCGGATCGATGCCACCGCTTATATGTTCGGTGACTATCGAGCGACATCGTCCAAAGCCGGTAGTCTCGCACTGGGCCATGTTTCACGCCAAGAGATAATTCTCAATCTAGCTCTTATGAGCAACAACTACATAGGAGCGATGCACGATCCACACTGCAGACAGCCGACGATTATGTCTATTACATTGCCTTATGATACGCGAAATGGCGTGATCACTACACCTATGACGGTGATTACGACTTCCATTTATCCATATACGCAAAATGCAGATCGCCAGATTACACTACGCTTTACGACACCACCGATCTATAATGATACGTATATTCCATAATTACAAATTCTGCATCACTCGCGCTTTGGTGTTGTACTATGCGCTTCTAAAGTTATTTCCAAATTTGAATCAACAGATTACGCGCTTATAATCGTCAGCCTGGGCTCATTTAGATATCTGCCATGACTGACATAGCTAGTCGCTTACGTGGTGCTACCATCGGTTTGGTGTACGACTTATATCATATTGCTAGATCAATGTTACACCAAATCGAAGAAGAGCATTACATCGCCGGCCATGATCAAGAGGCATCTACATCACACTGACCAGTCCATTGGGACTGGCCATCCACTCCAAGACGTCATACCTCATACGAGGCAGAGAAGGGTTATGAGAGCCTGACAATGCAGGTCGGGTCGAGATGCAGGGCGAGATGGTGAGGGAGGTCCCGGTACACCCGAAATGAATACATCACATTTCGACACCCTCCCATACTTATCCATCACCTGAGATTTTTATACCCCCACAAACTTACACATCACCTTTCATACCCCAAAACACTTACACATCTTTACCATATCCGGTGTCGCCAAAACCAGTCTCCATAACAGTAGATATCACCTTATCATCACACCCTTTATCATCCCTTACATTGCCTCTCATCGGTGAGACCATCGTTGACCTCAGACGAGCCGCACTTCCAAATAGCGATCACGTACTCCACGATACATCGAAAGCACTTCATCCATCACTCCCTCCGTCCGTTGTCCCATTAGCTTCCTACCCATCAACTTCGCTTGAGATCGCATTGCACCCGCATCAACTACCACAGATTCTGCGATCATCTTGTTAAATATAAAGACTCCATCTACGCGACTGGATTGATATATGTTGTTATTTTTATATATCGATATTTCTATACAATTTTTTTATATTTATATTTATCGGGCGCATGCTTAGCCATAATCGAAACTAGAAAATTCCATTGAATATTCCATGATTCAAATGTTAAAAACAATAAGTTTAAATAAGTTTCACGTTAAAACAATAATAATAATTTCGACATAATTTTAATTTTAAAATATCAAATGCCACGTCCATGGAATTTTTAAAATGCTAATTTCGCTTTTGGCAAAAATAAAAACTAATTACCGTTGTCCACGACAACAACATTTGCCACCAGAATCCTATATGCCCCAAACGCACCACTTAACATTACCGGGATTAAAATCAATTTGTAATTTTTTTTCAAATACACTATTTCAATCTAAACTCTAATATCCTATAAAGAAGTTCATTCAAATTGCGAAACAACACATCATCCAGAGGGAGTGACAGAGGAGGGCCTTCCTGATATAGGTAGGAACACAAAGAATTATAAATTTTTATTGATGGAAAATTAAAAAAGAAACCTTACACAGCCAAACAGACCCCATCATCCCCCATTACCCATTACCCAATATACCACCCCCCTCATCAAAACAGCAACAAGACAGACAGACAGACAAACACCAACCAACCACAACACTCACTCTATATACTCTGATACTAAAACTCCCTTTAAACTGAAGCCTAGTTTCAGTCCTCCTCCTCATGCCTCTTTTCAAACAACAGAACCAAATAATATATCAGAGCAAATAGACCCACACCTTGTTGCCGGCCGAGCAATTAGATGACGGCCCTTGTGATTTTCTGATCAAGCTGCAATTACGATGATCACAATGAGGAGGATGATCCCAAATATCACCAACAACACGCAGGTCTGCAAGAAAAAAAATAAAGGATTATATGATACCATCAGGATTCATTTTCTGAGGAAAATATAGAGGCTAGAGTTGATAGATGAAGATAGACAGATTTATCTCTCCCTCAAACACGAGTCTGTTAATTGATAGGCATAAACCGACAACTGACTTAATTGTATTTTTAACCTAAAAGAATAGGCACCAGTGTTGAGATTCTCAGAGATCAAATGCACCCATCAATCATCCACGCTTGTATTTCTAATATATACTTGCGGTTTTCAATTTTCACGATGAGCCCATTACAGGACATAAAATGACCGGAAGTTAAAAGTGCCTCATGTTCAGGAATTATGTATTTTAAGAAAATAATTCGATAGTTTTTAAAGATTACTAGAGATGAATTGATCTTGAGTCTTTGATGCTTTATGAGCTGGGATTTTGCCCCAGTTGCTGCAGCCTGGGCACCGTCGATGTTGGAGCTGATATCATCTGAAGAAACAGATTGAACCAGGAGTTTAGCAGGCCGAATCAGAAAGAGAATAGTGAAGTCCAGACAAAACAAGTCAGATGAGTTACCGATCATAACTCCTTGGTCATGGACCAGCACAGCAAGATCTTTGAAAATCTCATTCACCCCACCAATTTGCTGCTGGATTTCTCGTGTATCCCTGATTCCTTTTCATCGACATTATAGCCTCATTAAAGGCGATCTCATTATCCAACAGCAAGATTCCTGTCTGCAGCACAAAATCCATCTTAATTTAGAGTGAGCGAGCATTGACAATTTGAAGAACTCTATTCTTAATGCTTAGGATTGATATTATGCAGGGTGACCAGTTTTGTTCAAATGGATAAGATGTGTAAGGCAGGCTCGATCACCTACCGCTCTGCACTGAAACCAAAACTATCAAACTGAGAGTTGTCTAGAACTTTACACTGTTAGCAAACTCAAACTAAATGTCTTCAGAAAAGGGAGAGTGGTCACACTTTTGAATTTCCGTTCTAATTCGAGCCATTTTGAAGTGTCCACCAGGTTTCACCTTATTTCCCAATGGATCTTTTAAGAATTCAATTAAATTTTGGAAAATTATCTGTTCTATAGCTCCACATACTGTTTGCTACCAAAGGCAAAATGAAGGCTGAAAGCCTGAAACCTATTATAATAAAATCCTTCCTATTACAATGAGACCCAGCAAGATTTTCCTAATCAGATTGTAAAAGATCAATTTTTGATGGGTTTAGATTTAGGAAAGAGGATTGACAGTTGATGGGCGAATCTGATGAGTGGGCTTGTTGTTTAGCCTTATCTAGTTGTTTTTTTAGTTGTAAGATGCCTTACAGATGAAGGAGACGGTCTTATTATCCATTTGGAGATTACACATCATCAACTTGACATGCATATTTCTAATAGAAGCCTCACCACCCATGTGTGGATAGCAAGCATGGATCTCTATCATGATAAAAGGTTTTTGGCCATCAAAAATTTGTGCCTACAGATTCGAATAAGAACCTTGCTGGTCGGAGAAAAAAGAGAAGAAACTTGACTAGAAGTTCTCATATCCATTAGTTAAAAGATGATAGAACCCAAAAAACTTTTTGTAAAGAGCAAGCAGTTGTTTTAAAAAATAAAAATAAGAATACTAGAGAAAGAAAAGGGCACCAATTCATGAATGGAGTAAACATAGCAGAACAATATCAGCAGAATTCACCTTCTAGATTCCACAAGAAGAGCGCGCTGTTCAGGACTCTTACCCGAACTTACATTTATCTCACTTTCTGTGTAGCTGCAGTTCAATACCAATAATGTGAGCACAAGACAGAAAAAAAAAATTTGCAATTGAAGAGAAGTATAATGCACCCAAGACCACTAAATGACATCACTAAGCTTAAAAGAATCAGTGCAGATATTAGAAAGACTAGATATCGGTGATTATAGTTGAGAGCTACAACGTTGTGGATAATTAAGACTGTGAAATGAGAGAAGAAAATGTTTTCTTTTTATCAACGAGCGAGTTAAATACAGCATAGGTCCTACCTATTTATATACATTGCAAATATGTAGCGAAACAAAGAAAGATAAAACGAAGTGAAAATAAACCAGAAAATATCCTAAGAATATCTTTGCGATTCAACACTCTCAAGCTATACCATATAGCCATACGCACCGAAATTACATAAATGTGATCAATCCTCGACCTCTGGGATAGACTTAGTGAAAATGTTAGTTGGTTACTCGAGTTGACGAAACTAGTAGTCATGCATCCTAAGGCAATTTTCTCTCGAATGAAGTGACAGTCCACTTCAATATGTTAGGTACTCTCATGAAAGACTGGATTGGAGGCAATGTGTAAGGCTGCTTGGCTATCACACACAAGCATCATTTGTTCATCCTTACCAAATCTTAGCTCCTGAAGAAACTGCTTTGATCCATACGAAGTTCACAAGCTCGCAAAGCCCATGTACTTCGACACTCCGCCTTTCGCACTAGACATGACCACTACATCATGTTTCTTACTCTTCCAGGATATTAAGTTGTTTCCAATAAATACACAATAACCGAAAGTGGAGCGTTTGTCTATGGGCAAGTTTGTTCAGTCTACACTACACATCCAACAATTTGGGTGTGATCTCGTTTTCATAACACCCTCAATCTAATGTGCCTATGATATAATGGAGGATACGTGATCACAAGATCCCGCACCATCACATTTCAGTGGACTAAGGTAAAGAATGACTAACTACGCCTACAAGAAAGGAAATGTCCGATCGGCGATGGTGGAGGTAGTTCACTTCCCACTACCGTAGATATCTCCCTGGATCTTGTAGAGGCTCCCCCTGTCCATGTACAAGCTTGACATTCGGATCCATAGGAGTGTCTACAGGCTTACAATCTAGCATACCAGTTTCCTCCAATATATCCAAGACATACCTCCTCTGACACAACCACATCGGATTTAGACTGAGCTATCTCAATCCCAAGAAAGTACTAGAGTTTCCCCAAGTCTTTTGTCTGAAAGTGGTTGAAGAGATGCTTTTTAAGTTTTCGAATATCATCCTGATCACTCGTCATATAACAATGTCAGCTTCAGCATAAACAATCGATAGATGCAATCAATCTACTGATGTATGATGATAGAAGACAGAGGGTATGACATACCCTAGAACTCTTGTATCACCAGCTAAAGCGTCAAACTGCGCCACAGCATAGCCTTGTGCCATATATGAACGACGAGCCTCGCATACCAAACTAGACTCCCTTTGGAAGAATCCAAGGTTGTTCCATATATACCTCCTCAACGAGGTCGCCATGGAGAAATGCATTACGCCCAATGACAAAATAAGATCTCATAGCCATAGATAAGAGAAGACGAACGAAAGCTATCTTAGTAGTAGGAGAAAAAGTGTCATAATAGTCGGAGCCATATATCTGAGTATATCCCTTGGCAACTAAACGAGCCTTAAGACGGTCCACCCGGCCATCCGGACCAATCTTAATAATATAAACCCAACGACAACCAACATGAGACTTGTCACAGGCATGCACAGTCCCATAAAAGGAGAATGCGTAGCAATTTCGTAATCATTCCCTCGCTTCCAAATTTCCGATGAGGGTCATGCACAATTTTGGGAAGAGAAACATAAGACAATGTGGAAATAAAAAGGTATCATGGTGAAGAGAAGCCGATGATAATTTCAAGAAATTATAAATAGGATGGGGGGCTACGAGATAAATGTACCTTTCCGAATCTAAGAATGGGAAGATCAACATGAGACGGCAAGACCAACATTGTGGAAGAGGGCGTCATAGGAGATGAGTAAGTCGGAGGCTTGGTGTCAATATGCGAACGACGAGTATAAACCTGCAATGGTCGAGGTGGAGTAGTCGGAGGTACAGAGAAGGTATCCGGGATAAAGAAGGGGTAGATATATGACATTAGTACGGGGAGGGTGGGTGGTAGGGAATATAGAAGAGTTCTCAAAAAAAAGTGATATCAACAAAGACAAACTATCGATGCATATCAGGAGAGTAGCAACGATAACCTCGTTGAAGTTGGGAATAACCGAAGAAGACACACTTCGTGGCTTTGGCTGAGAGCTTATCTTGTCCAAGAGTAAGAATATGGACAAAACAGACACAACCAAAGACACAAGGGAGAAGGCAGAAGAGGGGTTGGTTTGGAAAAATGATGGAATAAGGGATTTGATCATGTAGGACAGATGATAGAATACGATTAATCATATAACAAGCTTAAGCATGTAGCATCCCCAAAAAAATCTATAACCTTATGATGGAGTAGAAGAGTGCGAGCGGTTTCAACTAAATGACGGTTCTTGCGCTTAGCTACTCCATTATGTTGAGGAGTGTAAGCACAAGAGGACTGATGAAGAATCTCATGTGAGGACATAAAGGAGGAGAATTGTCTGAAATATATTCCTTGGCATTATCAATGTAGAGGGGATATGAATCAAGTATTAAATTGTGTTCAAACTTTAGCACGAAATTTCTGGAAAATAGAGAATAACTTAGCTCGAGTTTTCATTAAAAATAGCCAAGTACAACGAGAATAATCATCTATAAAAGTGACAAAGTACTGGAACCCCATGGTAGACTCAAATCGAGACCCCTAAACATCGCAGGACGAAGCCTGCAGAAAGATTTTGTCCATCGATCTAGGGCTCCTAGGAATGGGACACGAGTATGCTTCCTGCCGACATGACTCACGCTCAATTGAAGACAAACTAGAAAAATGAGGAACCATTATCCGAAACTTGGAAATATTTGAATGACCAAGGCGACTGTGAATAAGGAGAGAAATATCCATGGAAGTGTAAGTAGTGGAATATGAAGGCGAAGTTGAGAAGAAAGATTACATATGACTCACGCCTTATGCCACTGCCCTCCCCGCATTTCATCCCGCAATGCGATAGAGCACAAAAATGAATCAAACAATTAAGGTCATAGTCAACTTAACATGGAACCGATTAAAAGGAGAATCAGGAACATACAGGACATAAGTAAGGGGTAAGGAAGGAAGAGGGCATGCTAAACCGTTTCCTTTAGCTATGGTTTGAGATCCATTAGCTAAAGTAACCGTGGGTAGAGGGGAAGTAAAGGTAAGGGAAGAAAAAATGTCCTTACCGAAAAGATGATCAGGGACTCTAGAGTCAATAAACCAGGGATGTGGATAAGTGAGGTAGATGTACTCCTTATATTGATTAGACGTAAGAATAACTCCCAGAGATGTGGATGAGCTCCCTTTGCCGGCCATAGAAGTGAGAAAGGCAACAAAGTCAGCTGAATCAACAAAATATGGTTACTAGGGGGGCCACAAGGTCTCTTCGAAGTCCCAGATTGTGAGAAGAGTCTCCAGATGTGTCGAAGTTGGAAGAAAAAGAAAGGAATAGGGTCAGTTTGGGCTCTGCTGAGAGAGGCTAAAACTCAATGATGCAGGTGTCGGATGATAGATGCAAGGGCATAGAAGTGTAGATCGGCGGTCAGTGACCTTCTGGGTGAAATCACGTTGTCAAAAAGTGGGCCACGCATGAGCTTGTAGCGGCGCGTGTGGAGTTTGTTGCCGGAGATTCTTCCATTGGCAGGAAGATTAGGCTCTAACGATCTAGGAGGAGTGACTACCTGCTAGAGTTGAGGTCGCCGAAAAGTCACCGGAAAATTTGGTCGGTGGCAAAGAGCATGTTTGACAGTGTCATGAGCCTCCGGGATGAAACCCTAACCCTAATCTTCCATGGCTCTGATACCATGTGAAATGAGAGAAGAAAAGAATGCTTTTCTTTATTGAATGAGTGAGTTAAAATACAGCATACGTCCTTCCTATTTATATACATCAAGAAGACACAAAAAGGAAACAAATAAAGTACAAAAAGGAAGGAAAATAAACCAGAGAATATCCTATGATTCTCAACAAAGACTTACACTAATTACCTGGAAGGAAGAATTGCTTGGGGAACAAAAGGAGTATATGCCGTTTCCCTTTCTGCTGCCAGCCGTTGAGCCTTCTGAAACTCTTTTAAAACTGCTTGAAAATCTTTTGCCAGTTTAGCATCTGCAATCTTCTTGCTGGCCTGCAGTTAAATGGATAATGATAAAGACATTTACACCCTTTAAAAAAATCACAGCACTGAAAGCATCCTCTACTGTTTCCTTTAACATTTCCAAAATCCGAAAATATTTGCACCAGAAAACTTTAGTACATTACGTCTAAAAAAAAAAAAAAAAAAAAAATCAAAACAACAAAAACAAAACAAACAACTTTAATAGACAATTATGTTGATTTTGAAACTGTGTCTACAGCATAGATGCCTCCTGATGGAATTGCAAGTTTGCAACAATTGCAAGAGTACAAATAAATAGTAAGGAGAGATTCAAGAAATCAATAGTATTGGCGTTATGAAAGCAAAACTTACGCTAACTTCAGTATGATGATCTGTATCACTAGCTTGCTTAAGTTTAGCAGATGTATCCTTTGACTCAACTGCCCAATATGTATTTTGTCCAGCTCGCAGATCAACCGTAACTAGTATGAGAACCACAAGAGGTAAAAAAAATATTATCATGCAATCTTCTTATTAAAATTGTTCAAAAAGAAATGAAAATGGAAGGTAATAAAGTATATATTTAACAGGAGCACTGGTTTCAACCTCAACCTCTCCTAATTGCCTTAGTCTACCCCATCCTCGCATAAGTTCCCTCTCTCTCTCTCAAGTGAACCTCTTCCCCGCTTCACAATATTCTTCGAGCCAACCTTAATTGCACACCATCCAATTATGTCATTTTTTCTCTTTAAACTAATTAAATTGATTTTCAACTAAACCATAAAAAACATACTGTGGCACTATAAAAGCATCCCACCAACCAAAAAATCACCATTGTGAAAGGCTCACTCAAGTGCTAAAAATGCACAAGGACAGGAGGTACACTAGGCACTGGATCAGGCTATGCTTCTAATCAAGTGCCACATACAGGCAAGAAATACATTAGGTGCAGCTTATTCAATCTTTGCTTTGTTCAAGATGAAATTCATGATAATTGTGTGTCATAGAAACCATTGGTTGTTCCACAGAAAAAAATTCACATTAGTAGTACCACCCATGATGGCTATAAGTAGATTGCAAAACGCATGGGTTTCACTCATTCAAAAGGAGCTAACAGTTCCCTATAGAGAAAATGACAGTTCCTCTTATTGGGTCTCTCTGCTCTTGATCGTCAGGGTCTCCTAGTCTCTAATAAATAAATACATACTTCTAAATCATCTCATTCTCTCATCAGTATTTCCCTCCTCTTTCAGAAGACAAAGAACCTAATGGGCAGAGCACTCTCTCAATCTTAAAAGGTAGGGGCTGGAAAAGTAAACAATATAAAAAGCCCGCGCCTTTGAGCCTCAAGGCTCCAAGAGGCCTCGGTGCCTCGGTGCACTTTGTGCCTTTTAAAACTATGCTTAACTCCTAAAACGGTCACTCTAAGTCAATTAGGTTGAAGCAGACCCAAAGGAACTTCCTTTGGGATTGGGTTCAGTCAATGAAAAAGCCTCATCTAGTTAATTGGTCCATAGTTCGCTCAAATAAAAACCACGGTCCTTTTTGTAAAGAGAACAACTGCTTTCCACATGATTGGCACAGAGATTAAATTCATGACTTGCTAGACTATTAGTTCCTTTCAAAACTGAAGACCTCTTGAAGCAACCACTTCAATTCTATTCAAATCATTATCAAAGCTTTCTAGTGAGAAATGGATCCTTTTTTATGGGCCAATAAAAGTATGTATGTTAATTATTAATTAATATATAAAACTGCCAAACTAAAGTGGAGAACATAGTACACTAAGAGTATACAACAGAGAAATAAAAAACCAAACATTGTAACTACAACCTGACTTTAAGAAAAAGAGCCTAACCATTCTATAAAATCTAAAATAGAAGTTAGGTCTTGTTGTCTGTCACTTTGAAGTAACCCTCAAGATCACATATTCAAATTAGTCATGAGGGAATACTTGAGAGCTTGGATAGTGTGTTACTCCCCCATCAAAGGTTCTATAATTCCAATCCTTCCAAATTGTCCATAAAAGGCAAAGAGGGGTTGTTCTTAAAACCTTCCTTCTTTTTTACGTATAGAGGTACTATGTCTTCCTTCTAACAAATCCTAACAAAAAAGAGGAAAACTCATGAAATGCAAGAAGGAGAAGAATTGACATAACTCTAGCTATTCCTAAATGGATGAGAATATGATCTATTGATTCATCTGCATCTTCATACAACAAAGAACTAGCCAAAACCCTTCCACTCCTCTTTAGTAGGTCCATAGTTAGGATGCAGCCCCAACCCCAAGTCGCTTCCAGAGATAAAACCTCCCTTTGGTAGGAGCTAAGGAGTCCCATATCATACTAGGGGAAAGCAACTTCACCCTCTATTTCTAATGCATTGTCGAAGGACCCCCACAAATAAAATCCCTGACCTTCTCTCCCTTTCCGAAAGCGCAAACCTCCTAGTTCTTTGTCAAACTTCCCTGATATGAGTTTTCTCCACTACATATCCCTTTTCGAGGCGAATCTCCAATATTGCCTACCCAAAAGAGCTTTATTGATAGTAAACAACTCATAACACCAAGACCTTTTTTAATTTTGCAAATTATAGCCAGTTCATAGATGAGGTTTTCCTCTAGAGTTCCTCCCAAAAATCCCTTTTAGATTTTCTCTAATCTCTTAGCCACAAACTTAGGAATAATGAAAAGGGATAAGTAAATAGAAAGGTAGCACAATGAACTGTTCAACAAAGTAATTCTTCCTCCTTTTGGGAGTTTTTTTTTCCCCCAATAAGAAAAATTTTGAAAAACCTTTCTTTCACCATATCTCAACATCTTCAGCCTTTAAGGGACCACTGAGGGGTAGGCCCAAGTATGCAGCAGGCAGTTTTCCTACACCACAACCCATCACCAAAGCTAAATTCTCCACATTAAGGACGTTCCCTGTTAGAACAAGCTTGCTCTAGCTCAACTGCTAAATAAGTGATGAACGAATCTTTCAGATTTTATACCTAACCAACATCAAGGAAGTTCCCAATCCCCTTAGTGATGGCGACTTAAAGAAATTTTAGTGGAAAGTGAATTGTGAATTTTCATTATATTTTTCAGATAATAACTCGTCGTACACTCGTACTTAGGTCTCAACAAAACCAACTGAAACAACTATTCATCCAAACATCTCATCCAACCTTCGATCAACCCCTTTTTAACATCCTACACTAATCATACCTTTATCAGAAATAACCACTCTTTTCACACCTGACACACTAATCACACCTTTATCAAGAAATTCCTATTTCCTCGAGCTTATTTCTCCAGTAATCCTACAGACAAGTTAATGTTTCCTAAACTGACTTTGAATTTTATTCTCCACATATTTCCGATGGTTATTATGTTACAGCATCAGCTTCGTAGAAAAAAAAATATGCACAATTCATTTGAGTTATAACAAAACCATCATATATGAGACAAATTAAAAAAGTCAAACCCTTCCATAAACTACACGTCTTAATGCTGGTTAGCTAACTAATATATTCCGGCGATTAACAAAAAGAATTGAGATATGTTCATCAAAATCCAGCTATCAAATCACCGAAATGCTGCCATATAAAACCGATTGAACCAAACCAATTCAATTGAATTGACCACAATCCAAGCACGTAAAAGCATAACACTCACAACTTCTCCCGAAGCTCCGGCGTGTCCTTGAGGGTTCCAAGCGTATTAACGTGCCGCTGAAAAGTCGAAGCCGCGGTGTTGATCTGGAAAATACCAGAAGCAACGGCCTGCGTCGGATCTTGCTTGCCATTGATGTAATCTCGCCGGGACTGGGGCAAAGTGCGCCCAGATTCGAGATCCTGAAAGCTCATATCTGCGCGCTCCCAAGAACTTTTCTCGGGAAAATTGGAGAGGGTTTTCCGGCAAACCCTAGGAAAATTGGGGGTAAAGAGGGAGATATAAAGAGAGGGCAGACAAGAGAACCGGAGGAAGACGGATGATAGAGAGCGCACGAAAATTAAATCACAATAATTCGTTGTGGGCGGGATGTAATTATTATACAAAAATCGGTTAATTTCCTGCCAGCACGTTGGCTGTCTATATCATAACGACACGTGGCGGAACACACACGAATGAAAATAAATGGTTGGACTTTCCAGCGGACATTTCCACCCTTGGTGGGGGTGGTCCCTTTATTTATTTTTCTTTTTATTTATAAACTTTTTTTTTTTTTTGTTAGATGATGAGTTGTCGTAAATGAGACTGTTCGCGTATAATATATTGTCACGAGTAAGGAGGAGCATGCGGCTGATAAAGACTATCTCAAAATATTTGTATTGGCCAAATTCTTTCGAGCTACGTCTGGCCAATTGAAACTTGAGAGATTCGATCATACCTTTCTGCTTATACGTGTTTGGTGGTTGTGTGTCAGTATCTTTGAGTGGTCTTAGAGGAATTTGGGCTAGTAATCAGGGAGCCCAGTGACCATCGAGAGAATAGGCCATTTGAGCCCAGGGTGTAATTGAGTGAGGATTGACACATGTAGAGCTCGAGCTTGACTTGATTAAAAACTTGAGCTAGAAGAATGAATCATTTCAGCAGAGCTCGAACATGGCCCCAGAATCGATAAAATTTATAAATAATTATCTTCGAAACATTCGATTTGAATCGACCTCGATTAATCGAATAGTAAACAGTTATTAAAATAGTAAAACTTGATTAAGGAGTCGTGAGTATATTAGTGGTATTGTAGTCTTTGACTAAACTTGATTAATAAAATAGTAAAAGCTTCGGCTTAAGTTCGAGTAGGTTGAATAGGGTGTCATGTCTGAAGCGACTAGGCAAGCTACTGAGCTACTAGAACTGGCTGATGCTTCAGAGTCAAATTTGGGTGATGTGAGTGGAGCACAAGTTGTTTGACTCGTTCTACCATTTAGGATGAACCAAATGGCGGCACTTTGTGCAGGTTTTTTCATTTTCATTTTCATTTTATTTTATCTTCTGAATATATTGCACACTTTATGAATTTAAGGGATTTTTTTAATAAATATGTACATATTTAAAAGAAAATTAATTTTCAAATAGTGGATATTTGAAAAGTATAATTCAGTATTAGTTTTGAATATATAAAAAAATACACAATTTCATATTTTATATTGAAATGGTGTGTGAGAACTTGAAGATATTAATTAATTATTTTCAAGCTAAAATCGCATTTTAAATACACAATAAATTGTATCTTTTAACACAGAATTTCATTATTTTACACTTTACTATTTTGTAATTACATAATGTCATAGAAGCCAACAGCTTCATTATTTGACCAAATCACATTTTTAAAGAAGATATAAATTTATTTAGTTTAGGTTGAAAGTAATACAATAGAGAGAAAGCAACGAGAATAAAAATATTAAAACTTTGGGGATGGCGTGGGTTAATAACGAAAATGATCGATTAAATGATACATACAAGCGTTTGATAATTAAAATGAAGTGAGAATCACATAAGATTTCGGATGGTAAATCTTAGGCAGAGTAAATTTTAGGATTTGGAGTGAATCTATCGAATCGAGATTTTCTATGCATTAATTGTCAGTGTGATAGCATATTTAAAGTCATAATGAGTCGAGTAACAAGCACGTGAAGACAAAAACTGAAAAACCCAGAGGTAACCTAAATCGATGTGGAAGAATAATTTGTTGAAAAGGAAAACTAGGATATAGGGAAAACTGAGAATGATTTATATGATAAAAAAATTCTGCATTTTATCAAACAATTAAGAGTCTGAAAGAAATAAAAGAATGAATAACAAAGTTTTAGAGAGTAACCAACTCATATCTTAAAAGATACTATTTGAGAAACATTATCGGGATCTGCCGTTAGACCAAAGAATGGATGACAGAATAAAATGATCTAGTTGTTCTTGATAATCATGATGCATTAACAAGAAGAGTTTGAAAACCATAGTGTTTTAAAAGCTTCTAGAGGCAGTCCCTCCTCAAATAAAAAAAAAAAGAGCGTGATATTTCTTAAATATTGTAAATTTGAAAATATTATTTTTGTGAAATAAATTTTAAAAAATATTTATAGTGTTGCATTTAAAAAAAGAAATTATTTTCTTATGATTATCGGTACTTTTTAAAAGGCCACCAATTACGATACTTGATTGTAGCCTAGTGCCATGGATGGGCTCACAAATTAAAGGTAAGGCAAAAGAAAGACTTACAATGAATTGTTCCTGATAGGAGCCAAAATCAAACTATAGCTATTGTGGGACATTTGAGATAATAATCTTTGAAAAGAAAAAACAAAAGAGAGAGACAAACGATAAAAGCGGTTTGTAGCTACTTGTACATAATAGTTTATAGTCAAAACGCTTTGTTAGAGCATTTCTTATAAAAACTGTTTTTATGGGAATTTGAAAAAGCGATTTTATTAATGTTTTTTTAAAGAAAAATTAGTATTAAAATCATGAAATTTCACGATATTTATATTTAAATCTTGAATCAAGTTCTTTTAAGCATGTGATTTTAAATGAATTTTGTTTTAACATATCAATATCAGATTTTAGCTGTTTCTTATCTGTATGACATAATGAAAGTGCGTTATTTTGAAGCTAGAAGCACATACGTTACCATTCGATGTCGATTATCATCGTTTTGTATTGCATTCCGTTTATATATATCTTGATACGAGAAGTTTTGCCCTGGCAAACTAAACCGAAGTAAAAGATCTTGGAAGTAAAAATTATTATTTTTATTCTGATTAATAATTATAATATGCAATTAACCATTAAGGGTCAAAAACCTTATATGCTTTTCCATTTCTCTCTCATTGTTTTTTCTAGCCCCTTTTTTTAAAGTAAAAAGTGGTGATTTTTTGACCAATTTTGATCTGAAATTACCTATCTAAATCTTTATTATTATTATTTTTTCAATAAAGTGGTTCTTTCGTAACAAAATTGGATTTTTAATTTGTTTTTTTTCTCGTATTTTTATCATCATTTTATGCGCGCGTGTTTTCGTCTTTGTCTTATACATGGTTTTAATCAATTTGTTGCGACACTTTCTTATGCTTAGGTGATTGAATGGCCAAGCAGATTCGATCAGTGGGGAGTATAAAATCAAATCGTGGTCGTGATATCCTCTGAATTGGGTCGCCCAGATATTATATTCGTTATAAATTATTAAATGTATAGATTTTTAAAGCGGTTGTGTGTTATTAAACTTGAATATTGTGTCGTATTTTAAAGGCTTAGGAATTTAATTACATATTTAAAATGAATGTATTGATAATTTAAATCAAGAAAGTAGATGGAATACCAATTACCACGAGATATTGGCTACACTCTGTTTTCCTCTCTCTCACAAAATAACCAGAAATGCTCTAGTTGAAAATTTGTTCTCTTCGTGAAAAAAAATGAGGTTCAAGCTTCTTATATTATGACACCATATAGAATGATTATTGTCATTGACACAGTTCCATTTATAACATAGGACTGGGGGTGGATCTAGCATAGGGGTAGGTGTTCCCACTAGATTTTTATTTTAAATTTGGGTTTGGCTCAAAAAAGCTCTAGCTTATTTAAGCTCGAGCTTTTCAGCCATTGGATCAGAATATTCTTGTATTTTTTTTGTGGATCCCACATAAAAAAGTGATAAGAATCCAGATCTAACGGTAAAAAATACGAGCATATATAAGCTCAAGCTTATTGTAGCTCTTCCATTTTAAATTTTTTTCCCTTATATCATAGGAGATTCAAACCCAACAACAAGGTTATCATATCCTGCATCGAATAGGAGATAAAGTTTTTGACACTATAAAAAGTTGTAAAGTCTATTGACCCTTGAAAACATAGAAAGCAAGATTGGAGTATTAAAGTATTGTGACGATTAGGAAAAATCACAAAATCACAAAGTCACAAACCCTAGGATGCCCATAATACCAAAAAATTACCTTATAAAACTCCAGCTATCTCAAATCCTTACGTTTACGCACACACAATTTATCTCATAGCTTTTTCCACTCCTAACCTAGAATAATTATAGGGATAATCCTAAAAGCTTTCCTTATTCTATAAGAAAACCTAGTATTATAATAATATAAAAAATATGAATTATATTATAAAATATTATCTAAAAAAAGGAATTAATACTAAATAGGAATTTGAGACATTATAACAATCCTCACCTTGGATCAAATTCCATCATATATTGATAAGAGAGAAATCGACTCCACCTTGAAATGAAATTCCTTTTACGTTGATCATGTATGCTCTAAAATCTTATGTTATTCCAAATATCTTTAACCTGAAGCTTTGATACCATTTGTTATAAATCGTGGAAGCTTTGATGCAAGAATACAAAGATAACGAAATCATCATAAAAATGCACGAGAGGTTTTAACGTGATTCGGCCAATTATGCGTACATCCACGGGTGAGAGAGAAATTTCCACTATTCTTGAAAACACAAGAACTAGATTGAAGTATCAAAGTATTATGACGACTAGGAAAAATAAAAAAATCATAAAACCTTAAGATGCCAACAATATTGACAAAATACCTTACAAAACTCCTAATCTCTCAAACCCCTACATCTTAGCACACACCAAATCTCTCATAGCTTTTTTCGCTCGTAACCTAGAATATTTATAGGGATAATGTAATGGCGAAATATCGTAGTCGTTTTAAGCATGTTAGAATTATTTGTAGGTATAATTTGAATTTTCATAATGTAAATTCAAAATGTGAAAACTGATAAACCCGGAATAAAGCAAGGGTAAATTTGTAACTTGTCAAAATGGGACACAAAAGACATAATATAAGAAGATGGTGGGTTAATACATAAATGACATAACTTGATTTGCACATATAGGAGAGTTTGAGGACAAAGAGCAATAAAAGGAGAATTAAAAGGTCAAAGGGGTGAGACAAATTGGTCTCTCATTCTATGGAGAATCATCTGGTGCAGAAGTAGAGAGAGAAAGGGAAGAAAGAAGAAGAAAGAAAGAAGAGAAGAAAGAGAAGGAGAAGAAAGCGAAAGGTATGGAATTTGTTAAGTTTTGTATGGAACTTGTATGGAAACTATGATTTGGTATGGATTATTAGACTTTTGGACTTTGTTACGGAAAAAAATCAAACCATAAACCCATTTTTGATGAATATGGGTCTAAAAGAACCCTACTTGGTATATTAGTTGTGTTTTGGACTTGAGTTGGTTGATTGTAATCCCCTCGTTGAGAATATTTGTATTAAGAAATATTGGGTTTGATCTTTGTCAAAATTTCTCCAACTTCGAATGGTAATAATTTCTTCGTCCAAACTCCGTTTCGGATGTTCTTAGACTCTATGGAAAGCCCTTTGAGTCTAGAATCCATCCATATATAGCTTGAAAATATTGGAACTCATATTAGGTTCAGAAATCACAAAAACAGTAGGCCTTGCTGGTTCTGCTCGTAGTCACTGTTCATGGGAGGCCTCCAACTTCGGATGGTCATAATTTCTTCGTCTGAACTCTGTTTCAGATGTTCTAGGACTCTATGGAAAGCCCTTTGAGTCTAGAATCCATCCATATATAGCTTGATGAAATTGAAACTCATAGTAGGTCCAGAAATGATGAAAAATAGTAGGCCCTGCTGGTTCTGCTCGTAGTCACTATTCGTAGGAAGCCTTCAACTTTAGACGGTCATAATTTTTTCGTCCAAACTCCGTTTCAGATGTTCTTGAACTCTATGGAAACCCATTTGAGTCTAGAATCCATCCATATATAGCTTGATGAAATTGGAATGATAGTAAATATTTCATAAGCATACATGGTAACCATAGTTATTCATGCATATAATGAGATATGAAAATCTGAGAATACGAATAAATGATTGTAAATATTGCGTATGATCGGATGACAATAATTATTCGGGAATATGAGATATGCACTGAACATAAAATACACATGGATTTTCTACTTAGAACCTGATAGAGGGATAGATGGACATGCTTATTAGGGAAAAAAAAGTTTGCGCTTATCTTGATCAGTTATTAGTTTGGGTAATTCTGACGCCCGGGCCCTTATAGATGGTCATTGTCTCATACAATGATGCGGCACCGCCCGGGCTCTTATAGACCAACATTTCGTATAGTGGTACAAGCGCCGGATTGTATAGTTTCCTTCGTCGGCCACAAGGTTTATCTGGGCGTGGCTTATCAAAACAAATGACTTGAATATGACATATGACATATGAAATGATATGATGATAAGAGAAGCATAGCACCACTATGCGACGACAAGTATATTGTGACAAGAACATGAAGCAAAGTGTAAAATGATAAGAAATGAAACATGGTATGATAAGTAAATATGAAATATGTATAAGCATGTTTAAATGATATGATATGTTAGATGTGTATCGTAGTATAGAAGTGTGATGACCCTTATTAGAGGTCCATCCCATATATGATAATTCCCACTGGCTATAAACGCCGCAGTGTTTCCGTGTAGGTACGGGAGACGAAACGAGAATCTGGACCTCCACATCAGCAACCAAGGCCAACACACTACTAGGTGCCCACTAAAGACCTTTGGTATATTTTTGTATATGTTTTGTTTTTGTAAACAATGTAAATATTGTAAATGTTGAACACTTCCATATATGGAGCTTGTATATATTTTGTAATCCGTTGCTACAGAATATAGTACAAGTTAAATGTTTAACATTATATGAATGAACAAGCTTAAAGGTTATAAGTTTATAAAAAAAAAAAATGACACCCGCGCTTGACACCGTGTGTTGAGTTGGGGGCGTCACAGACAATAAAACCTTTCCTTATTTTTGTAAAGGAAACCTAATATTATAATCATAACAAATATGAATTATACCATAAAATAATATCAACAAAAATGAATTAATACTAAATGCAATTTGAGACATTCTAACAATCCCCTACCTTGAATAAGAATTCCATCACATATATTGTTAAATGTGATCGACTCAGTATGGCCGAAATTCCTATTATCTTGATCATCTTTCTGAAATCTTTTGTTCTTCCAAATATCTTCAACCTGAAGCTCTGATACCATTTGTTATAAATCGTGGAAGTTTTGATGCAAGAACACAAAGATAACAAAATCATCATAAAAATGCACTAGAGGTTTTAACGTGGTTCGGCCAATTATGACTACATCTACGGATGAGAGAGAATTTTTCCACTATTCTTGAAAACACAGAGAACAAGATTGGAGTATCAAAGTATTGCGACGACTAGGAAAAATCACAAAATCACAAAACCCTTGGATGCCCACATTACTGATAAAATACCTTATAAAACTCCCAATCACTAAAACCCCTACATCTCTGCACACACCAAATATCTGTGATAGCTTTTTCCTCTTGTGACCTAGAATATTTATAGGATAATGTCTATGGTTTCCTTTGTATTCTATAAGGAAATTTAATAATATAATAATAAAACATATGAATTATTTTATAAAATATTGTCTACAAAAGGATTTATACTAAATAGGAATTTGAGACATTCTAACAATCCCCACCCTAGGATAAAATTCCATCACATATGGATAAAGAACAATCGACACCATCTTGGCCCAGAAATTCCTTTATGTTGATCTTTATATGCTATAGAAACTTTGTTCTTCCAAATATCTTCAACCTGAAGCTCCGATACCATTTGTTATAAATCGCGGAAGCTTTGATGCAAGAATACAAAGATGACGAAATCATCATAAAAATGCACGAGAGGTTTTAACGTGGTTCGGTTAATAATGTCTACATCAACGGATGAGAGAGAATATTTTCACTATTTTAGAAAACACAGAGAACATGGTTGAACAATCAAAGTATTGCGATGACTAGAAAAAATAACAAAATCACAAAACCCTAGGATGCCCAAAATACCGAGAGAATACCTTATAAAACTCTCAATCTCTCAAACCCCTACATCCATGCACACATCAAATCCCTCTCATAGCTTTTTCCTCTCTTAACCTAAAATATTTATAAGGATAATCCTAAAAGCTTTCCTTATTCTATAAGGAAACCTAATATTATAATAATATAACATATGAATTATCTTATAAAATATTATCTACATAAGGAATTAATACTTAATAGATATTTGAGACATTCCTAGCAATCCCCACCTTGGATCAAATTCCATCACATATTGATAAGAAGCGGTGACTCCATCTTGAGCAGAAAATTCCTTTTAGAGTTGATCTTGTATACTCGCTTTGTTCTTCTAAATATCTTCAACTGAAGCTTTGATACCATTTATGCTCATCCTTGGAAGCTTTGATGCAAGAACACAAAGATAATGAAATCATCATAAAAATGCACAAGAGATTTTAACGTGGTTCGGCTAATTATGCCTAAATCCACGGATGAGAGATAATTTTTTCCACCATTCTGGAAAACACAGAGAACAAGATTGGAGTATCAAAGTATTACAACGACTAAGAAAAATCTCAAAATCAAAAAACCCTAGGATGCCCACAATACCGAGAAACTACCTTATAAAACTCTCAATCTCTCAAACCCCTACATCTCTGCACACACCAAATATCTCTCATTGCTTTTTCTTCTTGTGACCTAGAATATTTAAGAGAATAATCCTAAAAGCATTCCTTATTCTATAAGGAAACCTAATTTTATAATAATATATAACAGTATGAATTATCTACAAAATATTAGCTCTGAGGAATTAATACTAAATAGGAATTTGAGACATTCTAACAATCCCCACCTTGGTCTAAATTCCATCACATATTGATAAGAGAGCAATCGACAACATCTTGAACATAAATTCCTTTTATGTTGATCTTGTATGCTCTGAAATATTTTGTTCTTCCAAATATATTCAACTTGAAGCTTCAATACCATTTATTTATGAATCGGAAGCTTTAGTGAGAACTTACCAAGATACTTGAAATCATCCTTAAAAATGCACGAGAGGTTTTAACGTGGTTCGGCCAATTATGCCTACATCTACGGATGAGAGAGAAATTTTCCACTATTCTTGAAAAAACAGAGAGCAAAATTGGAGTATCAAAGTATTGTGACGATTAGGAAAAATCACAAAATCACCAAACTTTAGGATGCCCACAATACCGAGAAACTACCTTATAAAACTCTCAATCTCTCAAACCCCCTACATCTCTTCACACACCAAATCTCACTAATAGCCTTTTCCTTTGCTGATCTAGAATATTTATAAGGATAATCTTAAAAGCTTTCTTTATTCTATAAGAAACCTCCTTATTATAATAATATAACAAATATAGATTATCACATAAAGTATTATCTACAATAAAGAATTAATACTAAATAGAAATTTGAGACATTCTAACAATCCTCACCTTGGTTTAAATTCTACCACATATTGATAAGAGAGCAATCGATTCAATCTTGAACTGAAATTCCTTTTATGTTGATCTTGTATGCTCTGAAATATTTTGTTTTTTTTGAAATATCTTATTTTGAGCTCGTCTGCATTGTTCACAATCGCGGAAGCTTTGATGAAAGAAAAATAAGATAACGAAATCATCATAAAAATAACGAGAGATTCTAAAGTGGTTCGGCCAATTATGTTTACATCCATGGATGAGAGAGAATTTTTCCACTATTATTGAAAACACAGAGAACAAAGTTGGAGTATCAAAGTATTGTGGTGACTAAGAAAAATCACAAAATGCTTAAATACTAGGATGCAATCTTGAGAAAACTTCCTTATAAAACTCTCAATCTCCTCAAACCCCCCTACATCTCTGTACACCTGAAAATCTCACTCCATAGCTTTTTCCTCCCATTGACCTCGAATATCTATTGGGATAATCTTAAAAGCTTTATTTATTCTATAAGGAAACCTTATATTATAATAATATAAAAAATATGAATTATCCTATAAAATATTACCTACAACAAAGAATTAATACTAAATAGGAATTTGAGACATTCTAACAAACCCCACCTTGGATCAAATTCCACCACATATTGATAAGAGAGCAATCGACTCTATCTTGAACTGAAATTCCTTTTATGTTGAAATCTTATTTTTTTCCAAATATATTCAACTTGAAGTTCTGACACCATTTGTTATAAATTGTGAAAGCTTTAATGCAAGAAACAAAGATAACGAAATCATTATAAAAATATGAAGATTTAGATGAATTTGCTCAAGTCTCTCACATCCCACTGATAGAAATACTCCATATTCTGCAACTACCGAGTCAGATAAGAATTATCAAAGTGTGTTCTGACGATAGGAAAAATCACAAAATAATAAACCTAGGATGCCCTGTCACAGAAACTACGTTATAAGAGCTCTCAATCTCTCAAACCCCCACATCTATTTCAAATCTCTCATAGCTTTTCCTCTAGCTGACCTAGAATGTTATAGGGATAATCTTAAAAGCTTTCTTTGATACACATAAAGGAAGCGCCGTATTATAATATATGATATGAATTATCCTATAAAATATTATCTACAAAAAGGAATTAATACTAAATAGGAATTTGAGACATTCTAACAATCCTCTCCTTGGATCTGTAAAATCCGAGAAAATTCTAATTTTCTGAAAAAGGGTAAAATGGTAATTTCGGTCCAAAATCTAATTTCTAGATCTTGGATGGCCAAACAGACTTTACCGTTGGAGCGAGTCTCGTGAAATCTAAATTCTGCGTCGAATTTACATTGAATTCGGGAGCAGTCAAAATTTCACGTTTTTCGAGCTCGTCTTCAGTTGCTGTATGACGGCTTGTGAGAGCCATGATGTAATGAGTCGCTCTTGCATGTACTTATGTGACACATGTTGCATGATTAGTAGGGATGAGAGATAAATGACCCGATTAGCCATGCAATAAAAGCTTTTAACATCAAACTAAAGGAAGCAAATGGGAATTAAAGTGAAAAGAATTAAAGATTAAAATAAAAACAAAGACCCAATATTTAGCTACTCCATTTGGCTCTTTGGTGCGTGTAGTGAGGGGGAGAATAGAGTTTTAGTGAGAGACAGTGCAACTTCTCTTTAGATTTCTGACATTCGAGGCCAGTGGTTCTCGTCGAGACAAGAAGCGAGTTGATCTGCGCTCTGAGGGCTACGGCGTAGACAGATTTGGAGTTTTGACAGCTCAAGAGGTAGTGAGGTCTTTTCCTACTTGGTTTATTCTTTGGCTAGAGCCATTTTGTGGATGGGGATTTGTTAAGGCACGGATGGTACCGTGTTTCGGTCTCAAAATATTTGAGCAGAATTGAAGAAAATCCCTAGTGTGGCCGTGGATAGTCATAGAGCTAGGTTTTCTTATTCAACGTGATTTGTGTGTGATTTTTAGTGTTACTGGGTGATTCAAAATGAATTGCTTGAATTGTTTAATAGCCCAGCCTTGAGCTAATCATGATGTTATTACTATGAGATTGAACCAACATGATGTATGTAGGTTAATTTTTGTTAATATATGCATGTAAAATATATTAGCATGGTGTTTGGAAATGACGTAATGCATTACTTATGCGTGAATGACCTAGAATAATAAGTGTGAGTGCATGACATGAAAGAAAATGAAAAAAGAAAATAGTTGTGAAAGGAATTTGATGGAAGATTTTACGGAGGTGGGTTGGGGAGATTATCCGACAATTCCGTTGGAGGAGCCCGTGAATTGTTTCGAGGAGTTATCCAACAAATTAGGTCTCGGAGGATTTGTCAATAGATTTTACGAAACTCATTAGTATGTTTTTCGAGAACAAAAACCTTTTTTGTTTAAAAGCGTAATTTTCTCACATTTGCTTAGGCAAGTGTGAGTGAAATTCGATGAGGACTGAGACGTAGGATTAGGCATGTAGACATTGGTAGGATGTGATTTGCTTGAATGTGTTTGGGTTCAACAATTACATGCACTTAGGTGAAGAGTAAACCATGTGGGGTGTCACTGTGGGCATTGCTCACTACATTTGAGGATCATTATTTCGGTCACGAGGGTGTTAGAGAGCAGCGCCACTAGGGCAGCTTTTGAAGAAGCCGAGCATGTATTTGATGATGCTTTTTGTATAACATGTATTAAATTTTAAAATTTAATATATGTTTGTATTAAGAGTGGTGTATTAACTCTTGAACTATGGTAATATAGTTGGTTGGATATATTTTAGTGAGTATGGATGTATGAGCCAATGTGGCCATTTTACTCATGTATGGGTCTCATGATATGAGATATAGGTATTCCGCAGGTTGAAGGTGGTCAACGGGACCCCCTGGGATCGGGGTGTCACAGGATCAAATTCCACCACATATTGATAAGAGAGCAATTGACTCAATCTTGAATTGAAATTCCTTTTATGTCGATCTTGTATGCTCTGAAATCTTATTTTCTTCCAAACTATCGCTGACTTGACGTTACATTACCATTTGTTATAAGTGCGGAAAGCTTGATGCAAATAACACAAAGATAGTAATCATCATAAAAAATATGCGAGTGGTTTTAGCAGCGGTTTGACCAATTATGCCTACATCCATGGATGAGAGATAATTCTTTCACTATTCTTGAAAACATAGAGAACAAGATTGGAGTATCAAAGTATTGCGATGACTAGGAAAAATCACAAAATCAAAAAACCCTAGGATGTCCACAATACCGAGAAAATACCTTATAAAACACTCAATTTCTCAAACCCCTACATCTATGCACACACCAAATCTCTCTCATAGTTTTTTTATTTGGTGACCTATAATATTTATAGGGAGAATCCTAAAAGCTTTCCTTATTCTATAAGGAAACCTAATATTATAATAATATAAAAAATTTGAATTATCCTATATAATATTATCTACAAAAAGGAATTAATACTAAATAGAAATTTGAGACATTCTAAGAATCCTCACCTTGGATCAAATTCCACCACATATTGTAAGAGAGCAATCGACTCTATCTTGAAGTTAAAATTCTTTTATGTTGATCTTGTATGCTTTGAAATCTTTTGTTATCCCAAATATCTTCAACCTGAAGCTTTGATACTATTTGTTATAAATCGCAGAAGCTTTAATGCAAGAACACAAATATAACGAAATCATCATAAAAATGCACGAGTGGTTTTAACGTGGTTCAGCCAATTATGCCTACATCCACGAATGAGAGAGAATATTTCAACTATTATTGGCTTGCTGAAACAGATTAGATGTAGTATTTAAACGACTAGGAAAAATCACAAAATCTGAAACCAGGATGCCACAATATTAGAAAATACCTTATAAAACTCATAATCTCTAAAACCTCTACATACTTGTGCACAAATCTCTCTCTTAGCTTTTTATTTAGTGACGAGAATATTTGCTTGGGGATAATCCTAAAAGCTTTCCTTATTCTATATGGAAACCTGATATTATAATAATATAACAAATATGAATTATCCTTTAAAATATTATCAACAAAAAAGAATTAATACTTAATAGGAATTTGAGACATTCTAACAATCCCCACCTTAGATAAAATTCCATCACATATTGATAGGAGAGCAATTGATTCTATCTTGAACTGAAATTCCTTTTATGTTGATCTTGTATTGTGAAACCCCGGAAAATCCAAATTTTTGGATGAAGGGTAAAATGGTAATTTTGGTCAAATAATCGGAAATTTTCTAGATCTTGGATGATGAAACGAACTTCTCCGTTGAAATCGTCTCGCGAAATCTAGCTACCACATCGAATTTCGTTAGATTTGGTGGTGAGATTCCACCCGGGGCGTAGGGTGTCGGATATTACGTGGTGTGTTAGGAGATGGCATATGGCACCCACAGAGAGTGACGACTTGTAAAAGCCAGTGTGAAATTAAAGCGGAAGGAATGGCTATGATGTGCATGTGGGAAATGATCCCATGGCTCATATTGAGCCATGTGGGTGATGATGTCATAAAAAGAAATTTGGAAAATAAGAAATTGTGAAGGTAATGAGGAGGAAGTTTTCTCCATTGAAAAATTCAGTCAATGCAAATCCAAAGAGAAAAAGAAAGATAAAAGAAAAGTAAAAGAGAAAGGAGGAAAAAGAAAACAAAGAAAGGAGGAGAGAAAGAATCCGTAGAGAGAAAGGAGAAGAAATGAGGAGAAAATGAAATGAGAAAAAGGAATAAAGAAAAGCGAGGGAAGAAAAACAAAAGAAAGAAGCGAAAAGAATTCATTAGAGAAGAAAGGAGAAAGGGAAAGAGGAAAAGGGAAGGAAGAGGGGGAAAAGGGGAAAGGGGAGAAGATTTTAGGCTTTACGCGGTGAAGTTACATGAGTCAAAGACTAAAGTTGAATTACCACCTTGACTCAAATCTACGAATTTGGATACCAAAAGTTGGAGTTCGACAAAGCTCATGGAGTAGGGAATTTTCTCTTCGGTTTATTTTTAACTAAAGGCCATATAATGGTATGGGTTGTTTCGGGGCTAGATTAGGCTAGGTGTGATTTAGTCTCAGATGATGGGGACTAAATGGTAGAGTGTAAAGAATTTGTTTTCGGATGAGTCACAGGATCGAGGTTTGAAGGGGCTGGGTATCTGGGAGTGGTTTTGGTTTGGGATTCTTTGGAGAAAATGTGTTGTACTTTGTTGTGGCCGGTTTTCGGACCGTTCATGACGGGTTTTGATTATGGGAGGTGCTGTCCAGTTTTCTCCTTCGACCCCATAATTGTGTTTTTGCCATAACTTGGCCATCACTCACCTGAATTGAGTGATTAAAATTTCTGAGTAAACTAGACTTATAGGAGAACATATCTCCTTGAAATAGGTATATCCAAATTCTTAACCCTTCAGGCTCATAAATTCATCCCTAAAGTGGAGTAGCACGCTATGGTGTGCGGCTGAGCTAGGTAGGACACAATTCCATCATTTGGGTTGTTGGCCTCCAACTTTGGATAGCCATAACGTTCGAACTACCGTTTAAGGTGTTCTTGAACTCTATGGAAAGCCCATTGAGTCAAGATTTCAGCCATATGCCTTTGGAGGGTATTAGGTGATCATAACCTTGCTGAAAACCTATGTTTTGCACCAAGTGTGTAGGTTGCTTGGTTGTGTCGATGTAAATAGTCGGGTTTTGACATGACCATTGAATGGCATGTTGTAGGCAGTATTGGGTAGGAATTGCCATGAGTTAGCCTAAGGAAGGTTGTACGACATTATTTGTTTAGTCATGGAATAATGTATAGATGCATGGAACAAAACTGGTTCATGTTGTGAAGGGACCGTGAGGTACCCTGTTGGATGGGTCCAAGATTATGACCTTGTTGTGTGTTATGGCTTATGTGAATAACATGTTGTGTGAAAAGTATCATGTTAGTATATGCTGGCTGATGTGCTTGTAAGTTGCATGGATGCTTAAATTATATGTAAAAATTATAATTATCCATGGTGTATTAATGTTCATGTAGCACTCATATATATACATATAACATGAAGGAAAATGCATTAGCATAATGCATTTCATATGCATGGTCACATCGCGACAAAATTAAGTTGTGGTTATATTGGTATTCTAGGTGTTGGTGAATGGGTTGTGAGCTTGGAAAATGGAATGAAGTCGAGGTTGAGACTCACGAGGTGTAAATTGATCAAAATGATAAATTACATGTTTAGGCAAAACAAGTTGGGGTAGATCCCCAAGGTGAAAGACAAATGTTATTCACGAGTTGAACATGATTCAGACGATGTAAGTTCATGAAAATGTTGGAAAGAGGCGTGCGGCGTCCTGCCGTCTGCGGTGGCCCGAAAAAATCCATTGGCCAACGAAAGAAAGAAAATCATGATTTGATAAATTAAAGATTGGAGGGTTGTCGATGGTTTTGATTCATTGGGTTAAACAGATGTTTGGTTTTCACACTTGGCATTCAGTGTGAAATTGATTAGGACTCGGGTTGTGAGCATGAGGGTTGCATCTGTGCATGACCACAGGCACATTTCATATAATGTTCATAGAATTGTATGAAATGTGATTGATGTTTAAGTGTATGCCATTGCATGCATTTTAGGTGGGAGTAACCCTTGTAGGAAGTTATCACTCACCCGGGCTTTGCTCACTCCGTCATTAGGACCACTTTTCGAATTTAGGTCCGGTCTGAGTCGTACGACACGCATATGGGATGAATGGCGGATATAGTTCACGTATACCTTTTGTTGTATAAAATTTGCCAAATGGATTGTTGATTAAATTGTCTATCATATATTTTTGTATATTTGTGAATTAAATATGCAGTAATAGGCCTCAATACATGAGACAAATGAGTGTGATATTAGGAAATCCGATATCCATAGGTTTCCGCAGGTTGACGGGTTGTCAACGGGACCCCCGAGATAGGGGTGTCACATGTATGCTCTGAAATCTTTTGTTCTTCTAAATATCTTTAGCACTAAGCTTTGATACCATTTGTTATAAATCGTAGAATCTTTGATGCAAGAACACAAAGATAACGAAATCATCATAAAATTACATGAGAGGTTTTAACGTGGTTCAACCAATTATGCTTACATCCACTAATGAGATAGAATTTTTTCAGTATTCTTGAAAACATAGAGAACAAGAATTGAGTACAAAAGTATTGTGACGACAAAGAAAAATCAAAAAATCACAAAACCCTAGGATGCCCACAATATTGAGAAAATAACTTATAAAACTCTCAATCTCTCAAACCCCTACATCTCTGCACACACCACATCTCTGCACACACCTAGAATATTTATTGGGATAATCTTAAAAGCTTTCCTTATTACATAAAAACCTAATATAATAATATAACAAATATAGATTATCACATAAAATGTATCTGAGAAAGGAATTAATACTTAATAGATATTTGAGACATTCTAACAATCCTCTTGCTTGGATCAAAATTCAATACATACTGATAAGAAGCGATGCGACTCCATCTTGGCTGAAATTCCTTTTATATTTGATCACATGCTCTGAAAACTTTTGCTTTTCGAATATCTTGACGAAGCTGAGATGCCCATTTATTTATAAATCGCGGAAGCTTGGATGCAAGGACACAAAGATAGCAGAAATCATCATAAAAAATGCACTAGAGGTTTTAACGTAGTTCGGCTAGTATACTATATCCACGGATGAGAGAAAATTTTACATTATTTTTAATCGAAGCAAGGTGGAGTATTAAAGTATTGTGACTACTAGAAAAAATCACAAAATTACAAAATCCTAGGATGCTCACAATATCGAGAAACTACCTTATAAAACTCTAAATCTCTTAAACCCCTACATCTCATAGCTTTATCCTCTTGTGACCTAGAATATTTATAAGGATGATCCTAAAAGCTTTCCTTATTCTATAAGGAAACCTATTATTATAATAATAAATTAAATATGAATTATCCTATATAATATCATCTACAAAAAGGAATTTATAATAAATAGGAATTTGTGACATTCTAACAATCCAAACCTTGGATTAAATTCCATCACATATTGATAAGAGAGCAATTGACTCCATCTTGAACTGAAATTTATTTCATGTTGATCTTGTATGCTCTGAAATCTTTTGTTCTTTCAAATATCTTCAACTTGAAGCTCTGATTGTAAAACCTGAGAAAATTCTAATTTTCTGAAAAATGGTAAAATGGTAATTTCGGTCAAAATTCGGAATTTTTCTAGATCTCGGATGACAAAATAGACTTCACTTAGTTCCAGAATCATCTACATGAATCTAGGTAACCGTTGAATTTCGTCGGGTCTGAGGATAGTCGGAAATTTCCGCGTCTTCGGGTGTTGGAGTGTCGAGTGCGTATGATGAGCGAGAGGCATGTGATGTGATAAGGGTCACCTACTACATATATCCATGTGACACATGTCACATGAATAGTGGGAGGATAAGAGATAAATGACTTATATTAAGCCACATGTCAAAGAGCCCTTAAAAGTAAAACTAAGGGATAAAAGAGAGATTAAATGAGAAAAGAAAAAGAACATTTCTCTTCTCATTTGGCACTGGTATGGTGAGGAGCGAAAACAAATTTAGAGGAAAGTCTGACTTGCTAGATTTCTCAACGTTCGGACCATGGTTCTCGTCAGACAGAGAGAAGTGAGTCTATCTGTTTGAGGTTAAGTGGACAGGTTGTGGGTTTCAACAACTCAGGAGGTGGTCTTCTCCTGCCAGTTTATTCTTTAATTTAAAAGTCATTTTAATGGATGGGGATTTGTTAAGGCACGGATGGCGTGATTTGGATTGTAATTTGGATGAGTGAGAAAATCCCTAGTGTGGTCGTGAGCAGTTTTGAGACCTAGGGTTTCAGCGTTCCGCGTGATCTTGTGTTAGCAGGCGGTTCAAATGGATTGCTTAAATTGTTGTGTATGTGTAGGCTAATTTTGGTGTTATTTCATAAATTGAATAACGCATGGTGTTGTGTATTATATGTAAATTTTGTTAATATATGCATGTTGATATATTAACATATGTTATATGGAAATGGCATATGCATTTGCCTTATGCCGAGGGCACCTGATAGTAGGTGTGAGTGCATAAACAAATAAATAGGGTTATTAAGCAGTGAATTCTTTTGTAAAATTATTAAAAATAAACAATTTTATCGGAAAGTTGTCAGAAGAAGAATTATGTTGGGAAAATTGTCGACATTCACGTCGAAGGGCATGAATTGTTTGAGTTGCAATAAATTCACCTCGGAGGATTGTCCAATGTATTTATATCGGAGGGTTGCCCATAATTATAACAAATATTTTTGTTTGGAAATGATTTTCGTACATGGCTTAGGCATGTGTGAGGGAGTAGGTGAGGACTCGAGACATGTGATTGGGCACGTAGACATTCGAGTAGGAATCATGAATTTACTTGAATGTGTGTGTTTTGTTCTTCCATTGCATGAGCACTTAGGTGGGGAGTAACCCATGTAGGATAATTCCGCTATTGGGCATTAACTCACCACAATCGAGGAAAAATTATTTCGAATACGAGTGTTAGGGAAGATGCTTCCTCACTAGAGGCCGCTTTTTTAAGAAAGTCGGATTATTGGATTTGGTATATATTTTTGTAAAACATGTATTAGAATTCTTAATTTTAATATATGTTTGTATTAAAGTGATGTAACAACTCTTGAAACTATTATTGTAATATAGTTGATTATATTTTGGTGAGTATGATGTGTAAACCCGATAATGCATTTTCCTCATGTATGGAGTCTAAAGCGTATGAGACACATGTTTCATGAGTTAACGGTGGTCAGCAGGACCTGGAATGAGCGTCTGCGATACCATTTGTTATAAATCACGGAAGCGATAAGAACACAAAGATAACAAAATAATCATAAAAATGCACTAGAGGTGTTTCCGTGCCTACATCCACGGATGAGAGAGAATTTTTCTACTATTCTTGAAAACATAGAGAACAAGATTGGGGTATTAAAGTATTGAGACGACTAGGAAAAATAGAAAAATCACAGAATCCTAGGATGCCCTGTAAAACTCGGGAAAAATTAAATTTTTCTGAAAAATGGCAAAATGGTAATTGCCTTAATAGTGTTGATGAAACTTTGGAGATTTTCTAGATCTCGGATGAAACGGACTTCCTTGTTAATTCTTCTCGAAATCGGATTCTGATGATTTCGTTGGTCGAGATGGTCGAGATTTCCACGTTTTCGAGGCAGAAGTGTGCGGTGACAGATGAAGTGGTGCCACATGACATGACCATGTGGATGCCACATGACACCTTAGGAGATGGACACATGGCATGATAGCCATGTGGTGTAGCAAATGACACTTAGTTCATGTGTCCATGTGACACATGACACTTGATTTGTGGAATTAAAACACATGGCTCATGTTAGCCCATGTGTCAAGTCAATAATGGGAGGAAAATATCTTGGCGAAGAGAGGAAGGCCAGGTGGTGAGGGGAACCGATTTGGTGGAGGAAGAGGAGAAAAAAAAGGAAAGAAAAAGAGAAAAAGAATGAAAAAGAAAGAAAAGGATGAAAAGGACGGAGGTGGAAAAAAATGGGGCCGTAGGAAAATTAAATTCGTGGGGAGAGAAAAAGGAAAGGGAGAGAGGGAAAGAAGATTTTCGGTGTTACGATGGTAGGACCTTATTAGTCGAGAACTAAAGTTGGTCAGCGCAGGAGAATTTCTGGCGTGGAGTGCAGAAATTAGAATTTTTTGTTGAAGCTCCAAGAGGTAGGGGTTTTCTCTTATACTGGTTCCTCTTTATTTAAGAGACGTAAATGGTAGAATTAGTTCGGCCCAAACACGGGGCTGAATTTTGGACATTTGGACTATTTTGAGCAGATCGGGGGTTTGAAAGTTAATTGCTCCAGGGCGGTTGGTTCAGGAGACGACAAATCTGAGGATTTTGTTGTGAACTGTTTTTCAGAATAGTTTTTAGGTCAAGTTTCAGGACTGCTTAATGGCTGAATTTATAGTCGTTAATGACAGTCTTGAAAGTTGACAAAAATAAATAAAACAAACAAAAGCTGAAATTTCTGGACTGAGTCTAGATTATTTCCAAGGCCGAGTATGGTAGGGAATGGCTAGTTTTTGTGGACTATTTTTTTGTGTTATTGCTGGAAATTAAATAACATGTTGAATGTGTTGTAAATATGTGGATATATGTGTTCTATATATATATATATATATATATATATATATATATATATATATATATATATATATATTAGCATGAATGGATGTAAATTATATTTTTTCGATATATAATTATCCATGGTACTTGGCATGAAGTACGGTTTATAATTGTTCCACGTAGTGTTCATCGTACATGTAACATGAGATACATGCATTGGCATTTTACATTGCATATGCACGAGGACATCGCATTGTGTTGGGTATGTGTGCATGGTTATGATCATTCATCATTCTTGGTGAATGAGTGGTGAGCTCGGTAATGGGACAATGTTTAAAATGAGTCTCATGGTTGCATAGTATGAAAAATATGTGTCTTGGGCATAGAAGGATAGATACCATCGGGTTGGAAACGGCCCGACGGTGAAAATCAGCGTTGGAAAGTGCGCATCTTCTGCGGTGAGAACACGAATATCTGATGAGCTTAAAGTCATATTTTTAGTCCATTTTTGTTTGATTTTAATGTAAAAATGAATAATTAAGATGCGAAATATGAAGAAGCTACCGTCACATTATTTGCGGGAGTATAAAGAAGAAGAAAATGCTATGGAAAAATACGACAACTAGCGATCTAAGTAACGAAATAGCGGAGCGGAAGTAAACAAGCGGTTAACTAATGTTGCCGAGTTTGGGAGTTTGCCTGACCCGATTATGAGGTCAGCGACATCGGGAAAAAGGAAAGCTGATGCGGTCGCGACATTGATCACAAGATAGGCAGTTGAGGATTGAACAGAAACTTAAGAAACCGATCTGTGACCAACATCATGATGTCAGCGACAAGGTTGATGTCGCGTGAGGCGGTCGCGGCGAAAAAGCGCACGGGCGTGGCGGATGTGAAAGATGGCGTTGTGAATTGAGAGTTGCCGCGGCGAGTAATGAGATCGCGACGCCAAAGCAACAAGTTGAAGCCTCCGAGAACATAAAGTGATTTTGGCCCGGGAGATGGGGTGCGCGAGCATGAGACTTGCTCGGTTGGGGTTAGGTTCAGCTAAAAGTGATGTCATGACAAACAGGAAATTGGTCGACATGGGGAACTAAGTTTAACTCGAGGATGACGCCAGGTTTGATGTCGCGACGTGAGATCAGTAATGGCGACATTAAGAAGGACAAGTTCAAGGCACGCGACCATATAAGGTGATGTAGCGACGAGATTGATGTCGCGACATCGGGAGTAACAGATTGAGACACGTGGAGTCATGGCAGAGTGATGTCGGCGACAAAGTTGATATCGCGACAACAATAACAACAAGTAAAACTCGGATCCATAAGCTGATGTCGCGACAAGAGATTGATGTCGTGACATCATGGCGCTAACGATTGAGAGATACAGAGTGGCTACAAGATTGAAAGCATCGCGGTGAAGCGGTTGATATCGCGACAATAGGTTGTTGTCGCTGACATTATGAAGCGACAAGTTGAAACGCAAGAACTATAAGGCGTGTGGCGACAAGATCTTGATGTTGCGACATCCGAATATCGATTGAAATTGCGAGATGATTTGGTGAAGTGCGACGTGAGATCGATGTCGCGACATCAAGAAGACCAATTGAAAACCTGCCGAGGCATAGCGTGTCGAAGCGTGAGATGAGTCGCGACATCGGGAACGATTGAAGTACGCGAGGAAGACTTAAGTCGATGTCGCGACATGAGATCGATGTCGCGACATGGATGATGTCGTGACAAGGGAGTTGAAGTCGCGACCTGAACATTAATATGGGCGATCCACTTGGGAAATCCTGGCGCATTGAGATTAGAGTTTGGCCAGAAAAACCCTATAAATACGCGGCTACCCGACTCATAAAGTAGCTTGGCGACAGAACGAAGATCTGGGTGGTGAGCTCATTTTCTTTATTTTTCTTTTAGTTTTTCTTTTCTTTTCTTATCTCTTCTTCAATGTTGATAGTTAGAGATTAGATTAGATTTATCGTTTTAGATTTCGTTTTTCTCTTCTGGAATTGGATGTTATGTTTTTGAGCAGAAGCTGAATGCAGAATTCCGTTCTTTTCAAATTACTACCTGGAATGTTTGAAGTTCAGACAATTTCTGGAATTCGAATTTCCCAGTTTCAATTTGCAGTTATTCTTTTGATCAGAGGAATGCTGTAGTGTGTAATTCGATGGTGAGGGAACTCGGCTTCCATTAAGTGAGAATGCTATTGTCGAGAAATTATCTTTCTGTAGTTGTTTCAGCAAATTGTGAATTTCAGTTTATGAATTTACTTTCGGTTATGGAGTTTAAAGTTATTTTGATCTGGTCTCCGAGTTTCTTATACCGTTTGGAATTGTTTCATTGCTGATTCCAAGAGGTCCTCACGAGTGACCACGAGATGGCGGTCTGGGAGTTATAGACATTTCTTTGAAGGTATATTAACACTGCTATTAGAGATCTAATGAAAGGCTTTGTAAGTTTACTTGATAAATCCTCTTCTCACTTGAAATCAAGAATAGGTGCCAGGCGAGTTATCAATTTAAACAAGCAAAGAGTTCACCTCGATTGGGATAGCCGAGGCCCGATCCGTGTGGCGAGATCTAATCAAGGAGAGGGTGATCACATTCTAATTTTGAGGAAGAGTAACACGGAAGTTGTATATCGCCTTGACCGATGGCAGGAGCTAAGGTTTACGGTCGTAAAATGGGTATAGTATTGCAAAGAAAAATGCCGGGATTTGGGAGATCGCTTTTTAAAGTAGTTATCTCATTTCACGTATTCGAGAGAATCGGGAAGGAATTAGATAATGAGTAATGGAGTGTGGAGATCGGTACATGCGACTAAACGCCTTGAATTTGATTCGATCAAAACACACAAGTAAATTAACGGTGTTAACAGCGAGGAATTGATACTTCATAATGGCATTGATCTTAATGTGTACTCTAAGCGATGACTATTCGGTTTCCATTTATTTTCTTAAATATTCTTTATTCATTATTCTTTGGATTTGGTTTATTTGATTGTTCATTTTTATATAATTATATTTCTGACTTCTTATTGAAACACCATATCATGTTATAGTTCAAATAGTATGGAGCTTGAGTAGTCGGGGTAGTTGATCTAGAATTCTTGAGATCTCTGTGGGATAGATATCTAGACTTAAATCCAATTTATTACTTGTCGACCTGTGCACTTGCAGTATATTTGGGCCAAAACCAGAATTTAAAATGATTTACTCTTGTACATGTGTTTTGGTCAGTCAACAAGTTTTATGGCGCCGTTGCCGGGGATCGAAAGAATTTAGTAAATCAATATTCAGACGAAAGAAAGAAATACTAATTTGGACATTTTGAAGAAAAAGAACAAAAATAGTTTTGTGATTAGTTATTTTAGCCACTAACCTTTAACAAACCATATTGAAAATATTTGTTGACCAAACTAATCATTAATGTAAGTGTGTTTTGATTTGAGGACAAAATTTTAATGCATAGGAAGCGACAACGATGCACGTTCGGTGGCAAAGGTGAGGGCACTGGAAGCGAGAAGATAAGTGACTGTGCCAGCGGATGAAGGCGGATGGGATAGAGTGCATGAAGCTAGAGGCCTCAATCAGCGATACAATGGAGATACGGAGATAGTATACGAGAAGAATACTCGGTAATCAGACTGACTGCGATTGATGCTAATAATTTTGGCGAAGCGGCAGATTACAATGGTCGGCATCAGTTTCTTGGTCATCCCGAAGATCAGCGAGCACGGGAAGATTCACCGGGATGCATTTATCTGATGAGATTGAATGGGGTAGAGACCGAGAAGTCATAAAACTACATCTATTCCCATTCTCTCTAAGAATGCGGCTACATAGTATGAATCTTTACCATATGATTCACATTGATACTTGGGAGGGTTAGTAAAAATTTTTACTTAGGTAGATTCTTTCCCAAGCCCTCGTCACGAAGAAGGAATCATTGTGTTCAGCGAAGATGGCTTTGTATGTAGCTTAGGAGAAGATTCAAGCGAGTTCTTTGAAAGATGTCAATTCATAGGATGATGAGGCTCGGATGGACATTGTGTGCCAGACCGATATATCCAAAAGGGATCGTGATGCTTCATCTTTTGTGCATTCAAACGGAAAAATCTTGAAGAGCCAAAATAAATGATTTGGCTTTGGCTAAATGTAATATGAAAACTCCTTAGAGCTTTCAAGAGGAAGCAATGGAGAAGGGATCATGGGTGAGCAAGATAGTGACCATGGAAGCCAAGTTGGATGCCATTATGCACAAGGGTTGAATGACGGAAAGAAAGACACACATTGCTCACGAAATAGGAGCGATTGAAAGAGAGTTATTGAAGGGAAGTCTTTGAGAGAGACTCTTGAAGAACAATTCTATGATCTTTGAAGGGTTAATTATTTGGGTGAGCAAGGAAACTACCATTTAAACCCAATACTAACACCTTGCTTTGTATCACCCGACGGAACCATGAGAATTTCTATAACATGGTGGAGGGCTTCCACAAGGCAGCATGGTGAACCCTCACCAGGTTATCAACCACCAGGTTCCGGCGGCGGCGAAATGAACACATAAATGAATGTCGAGGGTCGAGGAGGAGGGCCCGATCTTTTGAAGAAACGAATCTTTGCCGAGTTCATGGGGATAATAAGAAATTTTGTTTAACCTCCGCTGAACAAAGTTTCTGAAGTTGGAAGCAAGCACTACCAATTCTGAATTTTGAACACCTAATATCCTTAAAGAACACGGAGACACAAGTAGAGGCGGTGGCCTGACCTGAACGGAGAAAAAGATGCCTTCCCAAGTGACACAAGGAAGAACCCAAGGGCGCATGGGTGTGCGGCTTAAGGAGTGGAAGGAGCTAGAAGAGATGAAAAGATGTGACAACAAAGTAGCAAGCCCGAAGGAAGAGTCTTGGAGAATGAAAAAGAAGAGTAGAGAAGGAAGAACGTCGAGGGATCAAAAGCTGCGATCCCATTTCCACAAAAGTGAGGAAGTCAGGATGGAGGAGCAGTTTGCAAGGTTCTTGAAAACTTTCGGAAAGTGGAGATCGAGTATGCCATTCTTGGAGAGTGAGTGACTAAAATGCCACTCTATGCAAATTTACGAAGGACATACTGAGCAAGAAAAGAAAAATAGTAGGAAGGAATAGTGAATCTCACTTGCCACTTGCGGTCACGATGTCAGAAAGAACTACCGTCAAGATGAAGGACCCGAGTTCACAATTCCTTGTATTGTTGGAGGAATTGAATTCGAGGAAGCTCTGTGACTCGGGAGCTAGTATCAATTTAATTCACCTCTTTTGCATTTGCGAAACTACTAAGTTTGGGGAGCTTACTCCCACATTTGTTACTCTTCAAATGGCGACGGTCGATGGTAAAACTTGGAAGGAGTCATTGAAGATGTCTTAGTCCTTTGTTGGGAAGTTTGTTTTCGATGGAGCTTCATCGTGGACATGGAAGATTCACAAGTACCCCTGCACTGTGGGAAGGCCATTCTAACTCTTTGGCCCTTTTTGATTGACTGTCTGAAAGGAGTTCTTACCTTGAGGTTGGAGAAGCGGTACGCACCCAACTGATAAAGTATGAAAAATATAGACGGAGACAAGGAAAGTTGCAATGTAGGCGGCTTGTCTATACTTACGATCGATGTTAACAATGATTGTAATACTCCGGTTGTCGTAGAAAGATGAATTCCCGGTATCTTGAAGATCTTCTTATTACGAATTTTATCTGGCGGTTTTATTCTATAGAAAGCCGTGTTGAGCACGAAACAAACGGCTTGTGATGGGAAAACGGTGAAAAAGAGGAGATTCATTAAGAAACCCCGGTCTGCGAAGAAATTTAGTTTTGAAAAGAGTTGCCATATTTAAAGTATGCTTACTTAAGTACCAAAGAAAAAACCAGGTGATCATTTCAACCCGAGACTTCGGTGATCTTTGAGAACAAAATTCTTGAAAATATTAAGAAAGCATAAGGAATCACTAGCTTGGTCCATTGAAGAAATTTGAAGGGTATCAGTCCATCAGATTTGCATGCATAAGATTACATTGAAGAAACTTCAACCATCTGTAGAACACTAGAGGAGACTGAATCAGTGATGAAGGAAGTAGTCGAAAGAATGCCAAATTGAATCTTTGGTTTTATCTATGCTATTTGAATGATCCTTAGGTGAGCCAGATCCATATAGTTCCAAAAGAAAGGGGGTTTCTTGTGATCGGAAATGAAAAAACGAATTAGTTCAACAAGAGCAGTGACGGGATGGAGGTATGCGTTGATTCTGGGAAGGCGAACGACCACCGAAGATCATTTCCTTTGCCCTTCATTGATCGGATGTTGGACGGAGTTAGCGAGACACCCTCACTTTGTTTTACGGATGGAGTACTCGGGGATACAAAATCAGATTACTATTGCACACGAGGATCAAGAGGCCATTCACATGCCCTTATGGTACCTTTGCCTTCAGAAGGATGCCGTTTGGGCTATGTAATCTCGATACATTAGGAGGTGTATGATGTGCATATTCTGGATTTGGTTGAAGAAGTGATGGAAATTTTCATGGATGACTCTTGTATGGATCCGGCGATCAATGTTTAAACAATGCGGAAGCGATTACTTCAAAGATGCCAGACAAGCGGCTAGCGAATTGGGAAAATGCCATTTATGGTGACGGAAGGTATTGTTCTTGGGCATAAAATTTACGCTCTTTGAATTTAGAAGTTGACGATCAAGGTATCCCTTATCAAAACTCTTGCACCACCTACCACGAGTGAAGGGTAAGAAGCTTCTTGGGGCATCTTTAGTTTTACGAGGAAGTTCATCAGACTTTTCAAAATAGCGGACCATCGGTCTTGGAAAAGATACAAGAGTTCAATTTGTTAATCCCTGCAAGAATGCTTTTGAAGAAATCAAGATCGGATTAGTACAAGCTTTATAATGGTACACTTTTGAGGAATGGGATAAAGAGGATTGAAATATTGTGTGATGCTAGTGATTTTGCCATGGGAGGCGTGACGGGGCAAAGAAAGAAAGTATTCGGGCCGTATACTATCTTTAGTAAGACCTTGATGAAACGCAGAGAACTACTCCAACAAGCGAAGGGAAGTGCTGGCCTAATGTTGTGATCATTAAAGCGAGTATTCTGGATATAGTGATGATTTCACACTGATCATCGTAATCAAATATGATATCAAGGAAGCTTAATTAGAATGATAAGTTGATGTTCTTCGACACGAAGTTAGTTAAATCAGATAAAGATGTACAATGATGATGGTGATCCTTATTAAGTCGGCTTGATGATGAAGAGGAAAATGTGATGTTAACAGAGAACTTCCCAGATGAGCAATTGTTTAAGGTTTCCTTTCAACTTCCATGGTATCTTTGATATTGTGAATTATCGGCTTGTGAGGTATTATGTGATTGACTGACGAAGAGGAAACTTCGATGACGTGGGAGGTTACTATATTTGGGATGACCCTGTTATTCAAGAGAGGTGCTGACATGATAATAAGAGGGATCGTGCGAAGAAGTGAACAAGGCAACATTATAAATGAATCTGCATGCATCGCCCTTATGGGGACACATTTTACGGAGAAACGGCTCATGAAGATACTCCAGTCGAGATTTTATTGGCCTTATCTTGAGAATTGTCTTTGAGTGGAGTTAGAATTGTGTGATGATCATCAAAAGATTGGGAATATCAGCAGCAGGAATGAAATGCCCCTCAAAGGTATTATGGTGATGCAAATTTTTGATGTATGGGGAATAGATTTTATGGGACCCTTCCCGCGTCATTTGAAACCTATACATACGCGGTAGATTACGTTCAAATGGGTGAAACTTTGATGAAAAGCTTGTCGAGGAATGATGCTATCTGATTTATGAGTTTCTTGCAAAGAAATGTTTGAGCGGTTGGAACACAGGCTATCGTTAATTGATGGGGGCCACTTTGCAAAAATGAATATTTGCAAAACTGCGTGGCCGGTATGGGATCGAGCATGTAATGAGTTTGGCTTATCATCCCGGACCAGTGGACAAGCGAAATTTCCAAGTTGGGAAGTCGAAAAGAATACTTGAAAAGGCGTGAGCTCAAGCGGGAAGGATTGGTCTTCCCAAACTTGAGTGCACTTTGGGCTTCTGAGTTTTGCCTCCTGAAACCCACATTGGAATGTCCCCATCTGAGTTGTTTTAGCGAACCATGTCATCTACCTCTTGAATTAGAATCTGAGCTAGTAGGCCATCAAGAAGTTAAAACGATTTTAAAAATTTGCAAGGGAAGAAAAGATTTGCTCAAGCATGCGAGGTGGAAGACGAGAAATGAAGCCTATGATAATGCTAGAATATAAGACAGACAAAGAAATGGCATGATCGAGGAGAATTTTGAGAAAAGAGTTCGAGCAGGAGACAAGTTATTGTTTAATTCTAATTTGAAATTATAGGAAATTAAAATCCAATTGAGTGGGCCATACACAAGTGGTGTCAGAATTACTACATTTGGAGGCAGTGACCTTGAGGACTGATAATGGAGGAAGAATTCAGGTCAATGGACGGAGAGTTAGCGTATCTAAGCAGGAAGAGAGGAAAATGAAGAACTTCAGGCGATTCTTGAGGAAAAGAAGAAGTACCACAACGGCTGTAAGTCGACTAAGGACTCAAGCGAAGCGGCTAATGGGAGGCAACCCATAGGATTTAATTTACGCTTTAAGTTTTGAAATATTTTCTTTAGTTGCTTAAATTAAGAATTGATTTGTTTTATAAGGATAGGTTAATTTTAGAAATCAATTTTAGTTTAATCAGTTTTCTTGAATATTGCAGTAAGCTTCTTCAAGGTTCAAAGATATGAATGGCAAGGCAATCACAGGAACAATCCCAGCAACTTGCAGAAAAGTCACCACATGAGAAAAGGGAGTAGCAATCCTAACCCATTACTGTGAACCTCTCTTTAATTGCTTGTTAAATCTTTGCTTGGAGATGCTGAAGTAATGTATGAGGTTAGGAACAATAAGAGGAAAAAGGTTCTTGAGATCATTGAGTTAAGGCTTGGGTCGCGCGAAAGAGTTATATCGCGACATAAGTGTCGCGACAAAACATTGATGTCGTGACTGTTTTGAAAAGGGCAAGCTGGAAGTATTGGAAGGAAGAAGAAGGTATATGTCGCATTTTATGTGAAGTCACGAAGGAATAAGTTTCAAAATGGAAAGGATGTAGCAACATCAAACAATTCCTAGAAAACCTTGGCATTATGTGACATCCTAAGTATGTCGCGACATAAGCGGCAGTGCCAACTACTCACTTTAAAGCCTAAATTCAATGACCTCAAATAAAAGACGAAAATTGAAGTCGCGACGTGTTCTTAATGAAAGCGATAATTAGCACAAACATTGATTGGATTACTTATTTGTTGGAAACTTTCTCATTCACTCCAACCCATAGCTATTCACCTTGCCTCCTTCGAGATCTCAGCCCCTGAAAACCTAAACTTTCCAGCCCATACGAAAGAAAGCGTCTTCCGTTTTCCAATGGCTGAAATTCCACCTAGTCACTAACCTAGGCAGAGATTATGAGGAACATGAGCAATAGGAAGAAGAAGCTCGCGAGAAGCAGTTAGATGATTGGCCGGGAAGAACAAACGGGAGGTGCATGAAACACCGAAGTTCCGACAGCCTTCTCAGAAGAAGCGAGAAAAGGGAAAGGGAAAGATGAGAAGAAGAAGATGTAGAAAGATTTGTGTCGAGCAAACACTCAGTGGAAGAAATATTATACAACAAGGGTTTGTCGTAGAGAGGAGATTGAAAATCTGTTACTCCTTTCAAGGAGATGATAAACAGAGAGAGGATGGAGAATCTCTGCACCAAATCGGGGTATACAGCATGGTAAGAGAGTTTTATTCAAATTTGGTAGGAAGGAAGGATGGAAGCGGTTTATGTTAGAGTGCGGGTTTCATATGAAGCTAAGGCCATCAGCGAGGCATGGCATGGTGCCTGAAGCATGGCTCCAAATTCAAAAAGCATTAGAAAAACCAGATTTTAGAAAGATTGCCGAGAAGCTCACTGATGGTAAGGTGCAGTTAAACCAAGAAGAAGGAAGGCGAAACAGTGAAGCAGGGAAGCCTCGCGAGAGCGAAGGTATGGTTTTACTTCTGGCCTGTTTTAGTTCCCATGGCTGTGTGTGCCGCGATGAAACGAGAAGATGTATTCTTTGTATGCCATCCTAAAAGGATACAAGATCAATATAGGAGTTGTCATAGAGAATTCTATCATGAGGTATCATGAAGGGAACAAAAGAGGTCTTATTCCTCACCCAGCAACGTCTGCATTCTATGTGAAAGTGAGGTGAAGGAATTTGGGAATCGAAAAGAAGAAATACCTAGAGCTTCACCACTCAGCCGACAAGAGTTATCGAAGGACAGAAAACTAGAAGAAAGGGTCTTGGTGAGAGCAGAGATGAAGCCCAGGCGAGAAGGGCCGAGGAAAAGAGAGACTCGGAGGGTTCTTGATCAAGAAGTAGAGCACCTAGAAACTCTGACAAATGATGATTACATGTTTGCGGTGATGAAGGGCGGATGAAGCGGCCAATGGAGCTTCTCCATTCCCTTAGCAGTTCTCCTCCTGTGCGAAACGAAATTTCAACATGGAAAGCTCAAGAGGAACCTGAGAAGCGGAGTTCGATCTTTAGAGCTCTCGTGCCATGCAAAAGAGAATGGATGAAAACGAGAAGAGTGGAACACAAGTAGAGTCGGAAGAAGGCATTTATGAAAGAATTGAAAAGAAAGAGACCGGAGTGGGAGGAAGAGGCTAAGCGAGGAAGGAAAGAAGCATGAGATTGGAGCTACAAAGAAGAGAACATTAGTGGGAGAAGAGCTGAACGAGAAGAGAGGAACGGATGAGAAAAATTTTGAAGCCTTGTGACGAGGAGGAATTTAAGAAAGAAATGAAGGAAAGAGATCCGCAATCTGTTATAGAAACTCAAAACTACAAGTCATGGCTTTATAACAACCGGTTGGCGTGATTCTCAACTTTGCTGCTTGATAAAGAAGAATCTGAGAGCGAAGCCAAATTTGGGAAGCAGATCAAGGGTTTCAAGTTTTTTTATACAAGTCTCTGAAGGATTTTGAGAAGAAATTGGATGATAGAACTGAAGCGAAAATCTGAATCCTATAGGCAAAAGAATGGGCCAGGAAAACTTAGATCGATTAACAACAATCTTTCCAAATTCCTAGAGGTCATGACCGAAATGGAGAATACAATGAATGGCAGGAAGAGCGGGATGGAGTTGAACAAAAGGTTGATCTCCCAATGAGATTTTCATTGAAGAACAAATGGAAGGCGAAAGGAAAGAGAAATGAAAATTCGAATTCCCAGCTCATTTAGGTACACTGGGGCTGGTCCTAACATGTCCTTTAGCCTAGCTATTTCCAAAAGAAAAAAATATAGACACCTCCTGCCTAACCTTCTTTACCCTCTTGTTTCCCATTTGAATTGTAATCCCTTGTGCAATTGGTCGAAATAAAATAAGAAACTTGAATTGAATTGTTATTGTGCGTGCTATTTTGAATTGTTTGTTAAATATTTAATGTTGCTTTGTGGTTGCATGATTGAGAAAATTAGTAAGTTAGTTCAGAATAAAACAGCAGATCATCTTGGCGAATTGGATAGGCGGTTATAAAGTTAGAATAAATTTGAGAATCTGAGAAAAAAATTAACGAGAATAAGGGCAAATGAATACGGTTTAATTGAGACACAAGGTGCAAAAGTTATGATCTGTGATAAAGTCGAATAGAGAGGAAAATATCTGATAGAAGGAACAAAACATATTTTGAGTTTGTGGTATAGACAATAAGTCAAAGGAACACATTGAATATCAATTAATTTAACTACTCATCAACAAAAATGAGTCAAAATTCTCCTTATAGTTAGTCTATTATTCAATCAAATTCTAGAATTTGTTAGATTATTGATTGAGCGAAATCGGTGATCTGAGGATGACAAGAGATGATGCAGGCCATTCTTGGATAGTTTGAGCCATTCTAGCCATCCCTATTCATATGCTGATGCATATACCTTAGTTCCAGAAATTGAGCCAACAAGCTTATTTTTCAAAAAAAAAAATAGACCAATGGAAACCCCAACTCATCCTAAGAAATCAATCCTTCAGTAAAGAACCCATGATTACCCAAGAATTCAAGGAGGAAGAAAGAAATGAAGTTTGGGGGAGTATATGTTTTTGAGAACTCAAAGGGAATGAAAAAAGAAAAGGCAAAGAGAAAGAAAATGAAATAGAAAAGAAACATAGGGATAAGTTTTTATCTTGTGCTTCTTTCTGCTTGAACAATTGAGTTCTTAGGGGTGTTTCAGCACCTAGTACCTAATGACATACGGTATGGGAGCCTCTTAACCCAAAGTTAGCTAAAGTGTTATAAAGCCTAAAAGTTAAAACATTGCTATCCACGAATGGTGACAAACAAAGGAATTTTCCCCGATGGAATTGCAAGAGTGAGAAATGGGGCATACGATTACAAGATGGAAGAAATCAAAGGGTAGCCCCGAACATGAAGTTTAGGGGAGTTTATTAGGAAGACTACAAGAAAGGAAGGGGCGAGAAGGAGAGAAGGTTCGGAGTAATTTTAACCTAAAATTCCTTCCATCCTACCCATTACCCAAGCCTAACAATACAAGCCCAAAGACTGATTGATCCCAGGGGAGAGTGAAATCACCCTCGTTAGTGGAGATCAATATGAAAAACAAACCTATGGAATTTGGAAATATGGAAACAATCAAAACTGTGAAGGACTTTAGGGAGTTAAGTGACTCAGTATGAAAATGAGAAAGGAAAATAATATATTATTCAACAGGATCTAATGATTAAATTGTTTGTAAAACAATTTCAACTTGATTTAGTTTTTGTATACTATGAAGAGTAGAAACTAACCTTGAAGCTGGACTTGAAGCTAGATGTACAAAATAATCATATATTGTATTTCAAAATTAAAATCGAATGCCCTTTACTTGAACAAACCGAGAAAAATGTCCTTAAAATTTTCTTTTATTTGTTTGAGGACAAACAATTCTTTCTTTCTTTAGCGAGAATGACAAACTTTAAGTTTGGGGAGTTTGATGAGCTTAAGTGTCTATTTTTAGTCCATTTTACTTGTTTTGATTTTAATGTAAAAATGAATAATTAAGATGCAGAAATATGAAGAAACTCACCAAATCTGTTATTTGCAGGGAGTATAAAAGAAAGAAAGAAAATCTTTGTGGAAAATACGACCATTATTAGAGAAATCTGAATGTAGAAAATAGCGGAGAGCGAAATGAAATAGCCAGTTAGCCCAATGTTGCGGAGTTTGGGTTCACGACCAGTTATGAAGTCGACATCGGGGAAAAAAGGAAGAGAGGTGATCTGGTGTGACGTGATCACAAGATGGGCGGTTGAGATTGAGCGACTTAAATGATGTCGCGACAACATCATGATGTCGGCGACAAAGGTTGATGTCGCGGTGAGACGAGTCGCTCGCGTGAAATGGCGCAGCGTGGATGTGAAAAGATAACGTGTGAGTGATGTTGCGTCGTGACGGGATAATGGGTGTGACATCAAAACGCAGATTGCGACCTCGAAGGACATAAAAGTGATTTAGCGACGAGAGGAGATAGAGTCGCGACATGAGACTTGCTTCCCGATTGGGGTTGCGGTCCTTAAAAGTGATGTCGCAACAAGAGTCGAGGTCGCGACATCGAACGAAGTTTAAAACTACAGATGACATAAGTTGATGTCGCGGCGTGAGATTAATGTCGCGACATTAAGAACAAGTTCAAGGCTGCCGAGCCATAAGGTGATATGACAAGAGAGATTGATAATCGCGACATCGAACAACAGTTGAGACCTGTGGAGTCATAGAGTGATGTCGCGACGAGGGATTGATGTCGCAGCAGCAATAACCAACAGAGTAGAAACTCCCGGATCCATAAGCTGATGTCGAGCCCAAGAGAATGATGTCGCGACATCATGAAACATTTCAGGTTGAGAGATACAAGTGGCTACAAAGATTGAAGCATGCGCATTGGCCGGTTGATATCCGCGACAATAGGTTGTTGTCGCGTATGGCGACAAGTTGAAACCTGCAGAACTATAAGCTGATGTAGCGACAAGATCTTGATGTCGCGACATCGGCATTATCGGTTGAAGGCTGCGGATGATTTGGTAGGAATTCGCGGCGTGGTCGATGTCGCGACATCAAGAGAGACCAATTGAAAACCTGCAAAGGCATAAGCTGATGTCGCGACGTGGTCAGTCGGCGACATCGGGAACCGATTGAAGGCTGCGAGAAGACTTAAGGCGTGTCGCGGCGTGAGATCGATGTCGCGACATGGATGAGTGTCGCGGCCCAGGGAGTTGAAGTCGAGCACGAACATTAATATGGGCCGGTCACTTGGGAAATCCACAAAGGCGCATTGGGATTAGGGCCCAAGCGAAACCTAAATCTGCGACTACCCGGCTCATAAAAGTAGCTTAGGCGGCGACACGGAGCCAGGAAAGTGCAGGTAGGCGAGCTCATTTTCTTTATTTTTCTTTTAGTTTTCTTTTCTTTTCTTATCTCTTCTTCAATGTTGATAGTTAGAGATTAGATTAGATTTATCGTTTTAGTTTTCGTTTTTTTCTCTTATGGAATTGGATGTTATGTTTTTGAGCAGAAGCTGAATGCAGAATTCCGTTCTTTTCAAATTACTACCTGGAATGTTTGAAGTTGAACGATTTAAAATTGAATTTCAGTTCAATTTGCAGTTATTCTTTTGATCGGAGGAATCTTTGTGAGTATATTAGGTAATTGAACTCTGACTTCCATTAAGTGAATGCTATTGTCGAGAAATTATCTCTATCGTTGTTTTAAACCGTGGCAATTGGTTATGAATTTACTTTCGGTTATGGGTTTAAATTTTTTTGATCTGAATATCAGTTTCTTATACCCGTTAAGAATTGTTTCATTGCTACGATTTCAAGGAGGTCCTCGGTGACACGAGATGACCAGTCTGGGGAGTTATGAACATTTCTTTGAAGGCAAACCAACGCTATTAGAGATCTAATGAGCTTTGTAAGTTTACTTGATAAATCCTCTTCTCACTTGAAATCAAGAATGAGTTGAGCGAGTTATCAATTTAAACAAGCAAAGAGTTCACCTCGGTCGGATAAGCGAGGCCAATCAGTGTTAAATTGTGAGATCTAATCAAGGAGAGGGTGATCTATTCTAATTTTTGAGGAAGAAGTAACACGGAAGTTGTATATCTTGTGACCGATAACTTGGGAGCCTAAGGTTCTGATCAGTAAAATGGGTATAGAAGTATTGCAAAGAAAAATACCAGTTTAGGAAGTCCCTTTTAAAGTAGTTATCTCATTCTGTATTCGAGAATCAAGAAGAATTAGATAATGAAATGTGGAGTGTGGAGAATCGGTTGTACAACTATATGGGCGGATTCTAAAAATAAAACACACAAGTAAAATTAATAGTGTTAACGCGAGGAATTGATATCACAATGGCATTGATCTTAATGTGTACTCTAAGCGATGACTATTCGGTTTCCATTTATTTTCTTAAGCTATTCTTTATTCATTATTCTTTGGATTTAGTTTATTTGATTGTTCATTTTTATATAATAGTATATTTTCTGACTTCTTAGATTTGAAGCTTTTATATCATGTTATAGTTCAAATAGTATGGAGCTTGAGTAGTCGGGAGTAGTTGATCTAAATTCTTGAGATCTCTGTGGGATCGATATCTAGACTTAAATCCGATTTATTGCCCAGCCGACGCATTGCACTTGCGTATGTTGGGCCAAAACCAGTGTGATTTACTCTTGTACATGTGTTTGGTCGAGTCAGCAAATCCACTGCCCATAAATGCATAAACACATAGGTTGATTAAATCAAAGGGTTTTGTTTGTAAACAAAAAGATTTTGTTTGGAAAAAGGGTCATTGAAACACCAATGTGAGTTTCACATTTGGCATATGCATTTGTGAAATTAGGTGAGGACTTTGGACATGGGCATGATGAGTCCGTCTCATTCATAGCATGTAGAATTTCAGGTATAGACTTGCATGTTTTACTTGGAATGTGTGTATTATTGTGTGAACATGACATTGCATGTGTACTTAGGTGAGGAGTAACCCTTGTAGAAGTTTACTCTATTGGGCTTTGCTCACCCCGTCGTGGGACCCCCTTACAGGTTGTGTAGGTAGCTAAACCTCATTTGGGAACACAAGCATTAAGGAAATCGGTTGTGGCTTTGGTTATATTTTGTATTTTATTTTGAGCACACTTATGACATGTATATATTTTTGTATAAAAGAGTTGTAATCAAACTTGTATAGACTATTTGTGAGATAGTCTAGTGTATTTTATATGGAGATGATTGCCTATGCCCGGAAGGGAATGCAGGTGAATATATGTCTGCTCAGGTTACAATCCCAAGAAATGGGGTGCAGTGATGTGACATCGGGTTACCCGGTGTTCACAAGGTATTCCGTAGGTTGATGGGTTGTCAACAGGACCCCCTGGTTTTGGGGTGTCACATGCCCACAATACCGAGAAAACACCTTCTAAAGCTTTAAATATCGCAAACCCCTACATCTCTGCACACAACAAATCTCTCTAATAGCTTTTTCCTCTTGTGACTTAGAATATTTATAGGGATAATACAAAAAGCTTTCCTTATTCTAGAAGGAAACATGATATTATAATAATATAACGAATCGATTATCCTATAAAATATTATCAACAAAAAGGAATTAATACTTAATAGGAATTTGAGACATTCTAACAATCCCCACCTTAGATAAAATTCCATCACATATTAATAAGAGAGCAATCAATTCCATCTTGAACTGAAATTCCTTTTATGTTGATCTTGTATGCTTTGAAATCTTTTGTTCTTCCAAATATCTTCAACCTGAAGCTCTGATACCATTTGTTATAAATCGCGGAAGCTTTGATGCAAGAACACAAAGATAACGAAATCATCATAAAAATGCATGAGAGGTTTAAAGTAGTTCGACGAGTGTCTTTACATCCTTTCAGCGGATGAGAGAGGAATTTTAAATTATTCTTGAAAACCTGAAAAGAACAAGATTGGGGTATCAAGTATTTACGACGTAGGAAAAATCACAAGTAATAAAATCGCAAAACCTTAGGATACCCACAATCTTAGAAACTACCTTGAAACTCTCTCAATCTCTCAAATCCTACGTCTCTCCGCATGAATCGCTTTCATAGCTTTTTCCTCTAGTGACCTAAAATATTTATAGGGATAATCCTAAAAGCTTTCCTTATTCTATAAGGAAACCTAATATTATAATAATAAAACAAATATGAATTTTCCTATAAAATATTATCTACAAAAAAGAATTAATACTAAATAGGAATTTGAGACATTCTAACAATCCTAACATTGGATAAAAATTTCATCACATATTGATAAAGAGAGCAATGTTTCAATCTTGAAATTTGAAGTCACTTTTATGTTGATCTTGTAATAACAAATCCTTTTGTTAACAAAATATCATTAACTTTGAAGCTGATACCATTTGTTATAAATCGCGGAAGCTTTGAAGTCACGAGAACACAAAGATAAACGAAATCATCATAAAATGCACTAGAGGTTTGCGTGGTTCGACGGTGTACACCACATCACGGATGATAGAGAATTTTTCCACTATTCTTGAAAACACAGAGAACAAGATTAGAGTATCAAAGTATTGCGACGACTAGGAAAAATCACAAAATCACAAAACCCTTGGATGCCCATATTACCGAGAAAATACCTTATAAAACTCTCAATCTCTTAAACCCCTACATTTCTGCACACACCTCAGAACCTCGGTGATGGAACCTCCGAACCAACACCTCATCGCCATGTACCATGTTAGCGCGCTAACTATCTATACAGGAGATGTGTGAGGGCGTTCGTATATAAATATATTATATCTAACCCCCGATTGCCGACCGAGGCAATATAGTTAGATATAATGTCCTATAACCACCGCCATGCACAATCCGAGATACATCGTAGGAAAGCGAAGCGGTGCCATCTAGGGGTTTTGCTAAACCAGGCCAAACTATTTCTTAAGTACTGAAATCGAAACTTTATGCTGAGTATAACTAGTGGGAGGCAAAAAAAATGCTTTACTAATTACATTATATTTTCAAAGCACTTTTCAAACTTGTAATTTAAACACTTTTGTTTTCAAAAACGATTTTGAGTACTCACATTTTTCTCGACTAATTTCTTTCAATTCTTGTCAAGCACGCTAGATTATCGTCGTATGCTTCAATTGCCTACACAATTCATGCAAATTACGAAAATGCCCTCAGTTCAACGTTTTAACCATAAAACATACAAAGGGCTTTCAAAGAGACTATATCAAAACGAACTTCGATTTTAGCAAAACTTTACGTGCTAGTCCCATTCGATAAGGACATTGATAATATGAGGTGAAATTGACCAAAATGCCCATACACATGAATTGCCTATAAAAACTATATGTTTAGCAACTTTTTCAAAACGACCTGCATGCTATTCGATGTATTAGGCCTGCTGTCGGCACAACCAAGCAATTTGTACACTTGGGGCTACAATTAAATTTTTTCAGAAATTATGTGGGCACCAAATGCTATTGACAGGCATATGGTTAGATTTTAGACTCAAAGGACTTTCCATAGAGTAAAGCACTAAAAATATTCGAGGTATGTTGAGATGTAGAATAAAATGTGAAATTTCAACCGAATTGTCAGAAAATAGTCTGAAGTGGCCGAGGCGTCAGAACACGGTCGAAATTCCTAAAAATTCCTAAACTCAGTCCAAAAATTTTGAGACTGAAATTTACGGCCTCTCACAGTTTCTAAGAAAATTCCAAGCCATTAAATAGCCTTTAGGCTTAAAATAACACAAGTAGGAAAATTTCCTACCTCTTGAAGTTTGACAAAATGCTAAGATATTGGTACTGCGTAGCTCTGTTACATATTAGTCGACTTTACCTTCTACTCCGACGAAAATCTAGGCGATTTCCTTAATCTGAAAGAGCGAAGAAGAAAATAAATAAAAACACTCTCTCAACCTCCCACGCTCTCTAAATCGAATCCTTATGTCGATCCAAATTAGTTTTATCTTTTTTTTTAATTATTATTATTGTTGTTGGATACCTGGCTTATATTACCTCATTTGGGTCCGTTCTATACGAAAATTTTTATTATTTTCAGTTCAATTTATTTTAACTAAACTTAACTCCAACGAATTCTAGAAACGAGATTTTCGTAAAAATGCAGATCACTGAGTCATGGCAATATCTTGGGGAATTCGTAAAAATATTCCATTTGTCTCGAATTCAATGAAATTTTACGGGTCACTAGATTCAGCGAGAGACAAATTTAATGCTTACTGATCCGTTTATCTCATCCGAGATCTAGAGAATTTTTCTAGACTTCCTTGGTGCATTATGGTAATTTATTATTATTATTATCTTTTGAAATTCCATAATTTGTATTTCCACCCTTCCTTTCCTTAATTGCAAAGTGCCACAATTGTTTGAAAACTTTACAATTTCACCCTTAAAAACAACTTTCAAAAAATTACATTATGGCCCAAAATAATTAAGGCCCTTGGAAGTGCACATATGTGACCTACGGTTACACATCTGAAGTACACCACCCCATCGAGATGGGCGTTTCAAATCTCTCCCTCTTTTAGAACATTTCGTCCTGGAAATGAACAAAATAACATAAAGAGAATCGTAATATAGAAAACAACGAGATATTGATTGCGCATATGAGCCTGCGGCTCGCGTAGCCTCCTTAATCCGCGATTCCCATCAAAACTTTGACCCAAGGAATGCCTTATTGCGCAAAAATGCTCTCTGCGATCTACTATCTGCATTGGCTGCTCCTTATAGGTCAAATTATCCTTTAGTTCTCTTGGTGATCTGAGTGCGTAGGAGGGATCTGGAATGTGCTAACGGGCATGGATACATGGGAAACACATTATGAACCTTAGACAACTGGAGGAAGGTCTAATCATATGCTATTGGTCCCACTGCGGCAGTAATCTCTTATGGCCTATGTATTTTGGGCCTCGGCTCGCGTCGTCAAATCCGAGGCACCTTTCAAGGGAAACTTTGAGAAGACCCTATCTCCACTTTATAGAATTGTAGATCACATGACGTTTGTCCTCATGGCACTAAATACGTCTTTGACTATCTTGATCTGTCTCGGACAATCTGGATCTTATATAAGGTAATATGTACTAACTACTCTGGGCCTATAAGTCTCCTCTCTCCTACTTCATCCCAGCATACGGGGTCTCGACACTTCGGTATACAATGCTTCAAATGGAGCCATGCCTATCTTGGATTGATAAGCGTTGTGGAACTCATCGAGAGATAAATCGTGTCCATCATGCACCTTAAACTGCATCACGCATGCTCGAGCGCACTCCTCTAAGCGTGCGAATAGTTGTGGCCGACCATCAATCCCGAGGATGGAAAGCTGTGTTAAGTGCAATCGAGTCCCCATGGCATCCTATAAACTAGACCAAAATCTGGATGTGAATCTGGGAACACCATGTAATCTAACTATCTCCTCCACATATAATTAGGTGACAATCACTTGGTCATCATTGCTAGCGGGGAGGAAAATCTGCGGTTTGTTAATTATCACTATCACCCATATGGCATCGTGTTGTCTCAAGAGTTCTCGAAGCCGTGAATCCCATAGCAATCTTATCCCACTTCGTACGAGGGAATCGAGAAGGAAATTTGTATCTTTCTGCGAATACGGTGCTGCCTTCACCCTAGCGACGGGTTAGGCATGCGGATACAAAATACGTAATTTCCTTTTCATGCCCTTCCACCAATAATGCTCCTCGAGTATGATACATCTTGGTGCTACCGAGTGCGTAGCATGTTGAAGAGTGAGCCTCTTCCATGATTTCCCTTTTAGTTCACCTATTTGGTACACACATTCGACTCCTCTAGCTATTACGCCATCGTGTTTGATGCGGAACTACGGTTTCCTACCACCCTCAATCTACGCCTCAACTTAATCATCTATGAAATTTGCTTCTGACCTTCCTTGATCTAATCCACGAGAAGAGGACGAACATAAAATGATGCCCAGCCAGTGTCACTGGATCGGCTACTGTGGCCCGAACTCCCAGATCTCAGCTTTATCAACAATGGGAGATATCTGCAGTCTGAGATAAGCATAGGAACCCTCAGGTTTTTGGCTTAAACATCGGCCACTACATTGGCCTTCCCGGATGCTACTCTATCGATGCTGATCATAATCCTTACTTAATCAACTCCGACCACCGTGCCTTAAGTTAGCTCTTTACAGTGAAAAATATCATGGGGCTCTTATGATCGATGAATATCGACGAGGGAACAACGTATAGATAATGTCTCCCGGATCTTTGAAGCGAAACCACTTTGCTACTAGTTCTAAATCATGGGTCGGGTATTTTACGCTTAGGTGCTTCTTTAGCGGCCCGGGAGAGCATAAGCCTATCCCGCTCTCATCTTGCATGTGAAACACACCCCAACAACATGTTGGAGGCATCACTTTGTACACCATAACCGTCCTTTTACGACGGTAGTGCTAACTACTTGAATTTGTCGTCGATATCTTGCCTCATCTCCCTCGAAACTATCTTTAGCGGGTATCGACCACTTAATTCTGATCCTTTTTCAATAGATTGGTCGGCCCAGGGTTTGCTATCTTGAAACGGAAATTTCTGTAATAACACGATCTAAGGAGCTGCGGATGACCCGAGAAACATTCGGTAGGCGGCTTCCGGTTCCACTTTATGGCTTCGATCTTCGAGGATCCCACACTAATACCTTCTAGAAATGACATGACCGAAAGCTACTTTATCAGCTTAAGCGGCCTTACTAAACAGAGTATAGCGCTCTTGAAGAATGCAACGATGCGTCGAGGGAGATGCTGCGTATTTCCATTAGATTTGCCCGAGTACCTTTAGAATGTCATCAGTGAATACGATCCGCAAACTTATCATCTGAAGTTGAATACCATGTTCATCAAATCCATGAGCCTTGGTGGGACGTGTAGTCGTCAAGATGGCATCCTTTAGGAGCTCGTAGTGGCCAGTATCTCGTCCCAAGGCGGTCTTAGAAACATCATTCTCCTGGGACCCTCAAGCGATGGTAGCCGACCTTAGGTCGATCTTAGAGTATACAGAGATCCATGTAATTTGGTCAAATAGCTCATCTATATGAGGAAGCGAGCTGATTTAAATGTTGGCAGGTCGAATTTGTTTGTAGTCTATACACAGTTGTAAGCTTCCATCTCTTCTTCTGAAGGCTGGAGCTCATGGTGAGACCTTTTACCCATTCTCTTATTATTTATTATTGTGGCACTCTACACTTTCACTCTTATCATCTGTCTCTGTTTACTACTTCTCTGTTGTCCCAAGTCGGATAAACCCCTTGCAATTCTAGTGTGCCTTGATTCTTCAACTTTCTTGGCGCCATTACGCATAGAGAGAGTGGATATCATTTCGGTCCACAGAATCGATTCAATATAAACTCAATTGCTACATCGGGAGTAAACTTTGAAATATCATACGGAAAGACATCAGAAGGCTTTCTTTGACTATAGGATGTCTTCCAACCGTGTCCCTCTTATCCGCACGAATGCAAATAATCCACGGCAACTCTCAAGCATTTTAGTAGTTGTAGCATTAATAAGAAACTAGAGGCTGATATCTTTTGAGATTCCCTAAATATCACGCCTTATAGTTTCTCTGGCGAACCAATCTTACTTCTTTCTTATAGCAATCTAAGGTGGCCATATGCTTGGGTAACGGTCATACCAAAGACTATATAGAAATGTGAATGCACAACACTATCGAGAGTCTATTTGGAAAATCCCTTATTCTGAATCGCAATCTTGCAGACATCACACGGATATCATAGTATCTCCATTGGGAACGGAAACCACCTTACAACATCTATGAAAGCAGGACTCTATGCGGTGCCTCTCGGGTAGATAGTCTTGAAATAAATGAATGATGGCTCTGGGTCCACCAATGAATGCATCATGATATTAAGCTGAAGCCAATACAATAATCACGTTGGTGATGCATCGCCTCCCTCTTGTGTATTTATATAAATACTGACACGATAAATTTTCCACTTTGAATCTGGTAGTCACGCCCTCGCCTCACACCCCTGCGCGACCTCGCGGTCTTTGTGCGCCACCTCTGTTAAACAGCCACCTGACTGATGGGACCATTTGAGTGCAGGGTAGATGCTCACGTACCTACCTCGGAGGTCTCTCTGGCTACTATGTTTATGAATGGTCTCAGGTCAGTGACCTTCTCACTTATGATGAAACATCCTGTCATGTTCATCTGCATCTCGAGTGCCTCCTCACGGCATGCAGGCCTGATGGAAAGATGATCTGAAGATTTACCACTCACAATTTGGTGGCGTGGACGGATCCTGGCTAGATCTTTGCTCCTCGTCGAGCCTCTCTTTGCGGGTCCATTTCTTTCCTTTCTTTCACCCAAATGGCCCAGTTTTCTGGATGACTAGTCTTGGAACCACCTCTCTTGTGTCGTGCCTTGGGTTAAACCCCGAAGCGTCCTTTCTGCTGAGTGCAAGCCTCCAACTAGCTCTCAAGTTATTTTGAGATGCCCAGGCTAGATGAGCTTTGAATTCTGTCATTCAAAGTCGACCACATGAATAAACACATTATGTTCCTCATTTCTGTATCATAGGCACCAATTTCACGAGCTTTGAAAACCTGCTACTTTCGTGCATCCCACAGTGGGATGTTGCTCTAACTTTGAAGAAATTCTTAATTTTGCATCCACGGTAACTCACTGGGTAAAATGTTTGTAAATGCACCGCCGGAGCCCGGTCTAAATATCTGTGAGGGTGTCTCCTCTTAATGGCCTCCCACCAGTCCTTGGCCCTAGCTGCCATCAAGAACCACTTACTGAAAAGAGAGGGATTTTACACTCATACGAACACCAATGATGTATAAATTTCCCTAACCTGTCTAACCATAGTATGCTACCTGCGGGTGTGGGGTACCATCATAAGTTTAGCCCTAGTTTTTGAGCCACGTTATCACCTCTGCTCTTCTGGAGGCTCCGGTGCTGACGGTGGCTACTGGCAAATAATCTAATATAACGATCCGTCGTAGTGCCGTATCACAGTCTGCTGACCTCGATCGGATTCTTTGGGGGCGCTGATTCATTGAGGCATCTTCCGATCTAAGGGTGTGCTCGGCAGTGCTCTCTCTAGTGGTGCCTCCGGTCACGGAAGTCCTAGATCAACCTCACGACCTCGTCTAGACATATCTTTGTGAATTTCAAGGTTCAAGATTCGGTGACACTTTGTCTTGATAAATACAGGATTTATGAAAACATGCCAGTTGACCGGAAAATCATTATAAAAACAATTCTACTAGGAAATATTGCGGAAAAAGCGAGAAAAACAATAGAACTATCATTAAAGCGCTCTAATACAGCAGTAGGCCTTCCCTGTCGGAATGCGCGTAACCACAGTAACCTCAATGGCTGTCATTGACAGAACTACCATGAAGCTAATTTATTAAAGCTGTTGAAGCGTATTTAGACGTGGGTTATAAAATTTTTGTACTTAAAATCACACCTTTAGATTTAATCAGAAGTACTGCTGCCAATTGCATGGTGGTCAACCGAAATACAAATCATACGTATAAAATACACTCCTGATGCCCCTGAAAAATCAGTCCTGACCATAAAGGACCTCGTGGTCCTCGTCAAAATATAAGATGCGAATCAATCCAACATAGTTTCATGTAACTGTTTTTCTCAAAACCATGCATGCATATTTTGCAAAAGATATTTATATATTAAAATATACATTTTAACTTTACTACGTTTACTTTACACCTTATCTATATATATATATATATATATATATATATATATATATATATATATATATATATATATATATATATATATATATATATATAAAGCTCTGATTCAGGGTGAGGATCAACGAGAAAAGGTCTTCGGCTTATTTTGCGAAAAATTATTTAAGCGGCACATGGAAGCGAGCGACAGTAGGTAATCTCTTATAAGTTCTAAATATTTGTTCATCTGGCGTATGTACCTCCCAATATGAGAAAATACGCACAGTAGTTGTAAAGCTGTTTATGAGAAAATTGAGTTTTGCTATGAAAACCATTTAAATTATTACGAAAACTAGCTGCTGCTTTGTTGTTTCGGTGGTGGTTAATATACGAGTGCTATGCGTAAATCAGAGTACCCTGACCACTATGGCCCGTTTAAATGCGTGCAGAAACTATTTTTGCGGCTGACTGAGTGGTGGATTGAATATCGAAAGTGCTATCTTTGTAAATCAAGTACCAACCACTTGTGGCCATTTAGAAGCCTGAACGTGATGCCGAGACCTCGGCACTGGCGTGGTAGTGAACGGAGACCTGCGATGCAATATGGTCGGTGAACACGTGAGATCATAAACATAATGGAACCTCGAGACAAAATGCACAGTGATGGAACCTGAAACCAACATACTCATCAGCCCATGTACTATGCATTGCGCTAATTATCTATATACCACGAGATGTGAGGGCGACTCATATAAATATATACTATATCTAACCCCAGGTGCCCAGGCCGAGTGATATAGTTAATTATAATGTCCCACTTAACTACTGCCACGCACAATCAGAGATACATCGACGGAAGCGAAGGCATGCCATCTAGAGTTTAACTAAACCAGGCCAAATTGTTTCTTAAGTACTGAAATCGAAATTTTCTGCTGAGTAGAACAAGTGGGAGGTAAAAAAAATGCTTTACTAATTACATTATATTTTCAAAGCACTTTTCAAACTTGTAATTTAAACACTTTTGTTTTTGAAAACGATTTTAGTCTCACCTTTTTCTCATTAATTTAACACCGATTCTTGTCGAAACCAACTGCGGTGTGATCGTGAATGGCTAAATCGCTGCAATTTATCACAGTGAAATACCTGGGTTCAGCGTTTTAATATAACGTACAAGGGCTTCATTATGTCGAAGCAGCTCGATTATGAAACTTTATGTCTTGATCCCCATTCGATAAGGACATTATAATATGAAGTGAAGTCATTAAATCTTTACATGAATTGCCCCATAAAAACTATATGTTTAACGCACCAACGACCCCATGCTATTCGATGTATTCAGACTACACACGTCGACTACAATAAGCAGTTTTACACTTGGGAACACAATTAAATTTTTGAAATTATGTGGTATAAATGCTATTGACAGACATATGGTTAGATTCTAGACTCAAAAGGACTTTTTATGAGTCTAAAAACACCAAAAATATTTTTGAAATTTATGTTGAATTGTGATAAAATCTTGAAATTTCAACTGACTGTCAGAAAAAGCAGGTCTAAAAATTTCAGCCAGAAATATTAGAACCACCGAGTCAGAAAATTCCTAAAATTCCTAAACTCAGTCAAAAATTTTTGGGGTGAAATTTGACCTCTCCTGGCTTAGAAAATTCCAAGCCATTAAATAACCTTTAGGCTCAAAATAACACAAGTAGGAAAATTTCCTTTGAAGTTTGACAAAAATCTGAATATTGAATGCTCTGCGTAGGCTACTCGTCGTGGTCATTTGTATCTACTCAGGTGAAAATCGGTCCAGTTTAGTAAATGAGAAGAGCGAAGAGAAAAATAAAAATAAAACTCTCTCACCTCCACGGCTCTCCTATCCACATTATAAATTGTACTTATGTCCGTCAAATTGATTTTGTCCTTTTTAATTATTATTATTATTAGTGGATTACCTGGCTTATATTCTGTAGTTGAGATTAGTTTACATCTTGAAAATTTTGCCTCTTTTAGGTTCAATTTATTTTAATTGAACTTAACTCGACATTCACGACTTAGAGATTTTAAGTAAAATCTAGTCCACGAAAATCAAGTAACTATATAGAAATTAAGTAAAATATTATTTTAATATCATAAATTCAATGTAAATTTTAAGGTCATTGGAGTTGTGAGAAGCGAATTTAACGGCATAGTCCATTTCGTCATCCGAGATCTAAAGAATTTTCTAGGCTTTCCTGAACCATTATGGTAATTTATTATTATTATTATCCTTTTGAAATTCCATAATTTGTAATTCCACCCCTCTACTTTTCTTAATTGCAAAAGTGAATTCTTTAAAACTTCCTGATTTCCACCCCCTTAAAAAACAACTTTCCAAAAATTACATTATGGCCTTCAAAATAGTAGGAAACCCTTGGTGCACATATCAAGACTAATGAGCTTAAAAGTCATCTATTTTAGTCCATTTTTCTGTAATTTTCATATAAAAGAGACAATTACTTTGTAGAAATATGAAGAACCACGTCTATTGTCGAGGTAGAAGTGGAAAGAAAGAAAAAGTAGTAAAAATGCGAAATAAGTGGAATAAAAGTGCGATCGATTGTGGAAGCGGAAATGGCTGGGTGAGTCATTGATGCGATTTGGGGTTCTGATCCGATCCTTAGAGTCGCGACATCGAAATTGAAGAAATCGATTCGGTGCGGCGTGATGCGAATATTGAGGTGCGACTTGAGCTTGCTCTTGAGAGTACGCAGGAAATGAAGCTGGCGTCGCGGCGGCGATGAGTGAAATGTGACGCCAGAGCCGCGATTCAAAGCTCTGAGTCATAAATCGAAGTGGCGACAACATATTGATGTCGCGACATCCGAAGGCTGAAGTTAAAAGCGCGGAGCTTCGCTAATGTCGCGGCGCGTGGATCGAGTCGCGACATACAAGGAACAACGATTGAAAGCCCCGGAGAACTAAGTTGATGTCGCGGCGTGAGATTGATGTCGCGACATGACTGTCGCGGCGAGGCTGAAGTCCGACGCCGAAACCATCGAAGGCGCAAGCCATGCAAGAGCGATGTCGCGACATGAAATCGAAGTAGCGACACCAGGACACCTTTCGATTGAAGGGTGAAGCTTCATGAAGTGAAATTAAGCGACAAGACTCGATGTCGTGACATCAGGAACGACCAGATCAAAGCTGCAAAGACGTGAAGAGATGTCGCGACAAGATATTGACGTTGCGACATCAGGAGCGACCAGTTGAAACCTATAGTTCCATAAGATGATGTCGCGACAAGAGATTGATGTCGAGACATCCGAAGACATCAGTTGAAGACTGCGGATAAATGGCAATGAGTCGCGACAAGATATCGGCGTCGCGACGCCGAGAAGAAGAACAATTGAAACTGCCAAGACGTGAGAAGATGTAGCGGCGAGATAGTGATGTCAGCGACATCAGAATATTAAATCAAGGCTACATAGAGTAAGTTGATGTCGCGGCGTGAGATTGATGTCGCGACATCGATGATATCCGCGACAAAGGCGAAGTCGCGGCGAGCGGTGACAGGCTTTGGATGCTCTAAAATCCACAACGAGCTACATTAGGATTAGGAATTTGATTGAGGAGACCTATAAATGTATCGGTATCCGGCTCGACTAAAAGCGGCTTAGCGACCACGAGACGAGAGGTCTGGATAGCTGAAGCTCATTTTCTTTATTTTCTTTTCTTTTCTTTTATTTTTCTTAATTTTTTTATTTCCGTCGTTTTAGGCGGATTATGCTCGTATTTTATTTTCGTTGTATTTTACGAATTTGGATGTTGCTTCGTTGGCGGCGAATCTGATTTCAATTTCTTTTCAAATTACTACACGGAATGTTTGAAGTTCGGACAAATTTACGGGGTCGATTGTTCGATTTCAAATTCTGCTGATTATTCTTATGATCGGAGGAATCTTTGTATCGTGTAATTTTAATGTCGAGGAATCCGGCTTCCATTAAGTGAGCGATTATAGTCAGAATTTATCTTTCACGTAGTCGTTCCGGCTTGTTAATTTCGGTTAATGAATTTGCGCCACGGTTTTGGGTTTGTGTCTTGGGATCCCGAATGCTCCAGGTTTCTTATACTCGTTAAGATTTGCGTCATTGCTGCGATTTCAAGGAGGTCCTACGAGTGACCGCGGGGAGAAGACATTCACGAGAAGTAAATGTACATTTAACTTTGAAGGGTATCGCAACACTGCTATTAGGGATCTTTTGAGCTTTGTAAGTTCGTAGATAAATCCTCTTCTCACTTGAAATCAGAGCGAGTTGAATAAGGTTATCTATTTAAGCTTGAACAAAGTTCACCTCAATTCGGATAGTGAGGCCAATCCCGTGTTAATTGTGATCTAATGTCGAGGAAAGGTTGATCTATTCTAATTTCGAGGAGGGTAATCACGGAAGTTGTATATCCTTGCAATGATAACTTGGGAGCTAAGGTTCACAGTCCATAAAATGGGTATGAAGTATTGCAAAAGAAAAATACCCCGGATTAAGAGTCCCTTTTTAAAAGTAGTTATCTAATTCCTGGCTATTCGAGAGAATCAGGTCATAAATTAGATAATGAAATGTGAGTGTGGAGAGATCCGAGGAGTTGCTTATTCTAAATGTAGACTGATTTTGAAACTTGAGATAATCAAGAAATTTAATCGGAATTAACTACGGGGAATCGATAGTTCACTATAAGCGTTTCTATTAATGTGTCTTAAAGGATAACTATTATTATTCATTTCTTTTATTAGAAATTCATTATTCCTTATTCTTTATCTTCCCGATTTGTTAGTTGATTCGGTTATTTTCCTTTTGTTCGTTTAATTTTCCGACACCTTAATGGATCCTATTATCATTTTGTGGTCCAAATAGTATGGAAATTGGTAGTCGAGGGTAGTTGATTTAGAATTCTTGAGATCTGTGGGATCGATATCTGGACTCAATCCATTTTGTGCCCTGTCGGCACATTGCACTTGCGGAATATCAGACCAAAACCAAACTTGAAAATGATTTACTCTAAGAGATTGGTGATTTATATAGAATAAGGTCAACAAGTTACATGGCGGATTGCGAAGTTAAACGATAGTCGCTGGTAATAGTGTCATAAATTTGTATGTGTGTTTTAGTGCAGTCGACAAGTTTTTATGGCGGCAGATTCTTGAAATGGTCGAAAAATTTAAGTAAATCAATATTCGGATGAAAGGAAGCTACTAATTTGGACATTTTTAAAGAAAAGAACAAAACGGCGTTTCAACGGTGACTCTTGTAGCCACTTGACCTTTAACAACCCATATTGAATATATTTTATGATTTGACTAATCTGTTAATGGGAGTATATTTTGCTTTGGAAAAACTTTGATGCATAGGAAGCAGAACAACGATCGATTCGGTGACCGCGGAAATGAAAGGGCGCTCGAAGCAGGGAAAGGCCCGAGAAGAGCGAGAAAAACTCAACCATGGCGGATGAAAGGCGGGATCGGGTTGAAATACATATAGAAAAAGCTAGAAGGCCTCCCGACCCGGTACGATACAATGGAGGATTTGCGGAGACCGATTATACGGAAGAATACTCGGCGATCGAGACGGCTGCGGTAGATGCTAATAATTTTGAATTAAAGCCGGCGCGATTACAATGAATTACGGCATCGGTTCTGCGGTCATCCCGAAAGATCAAGCGAGCACTGGAAGATTCCTCGGGATGGCAATCTTTGTTAAGGCTGAATGGGGTGAGACCGGAAGTCATAAAAGCGCATCTATTCCCATTCTCTCTAAGAGATACCATGACTACATGGTATGAATCTTTACCATATGGATTACGGTGATACTTAGGAGGAATTAGTAGAGGCCTACTTAGGTAGATTCTTTCCCCGACCCTCACCACGAGAAGGAGGAAATCATTTTGTTCAGTGAGAGGAAGATGAAAGCACAATATGTAGCTTAGGAAAAGATTGAGCCAGTTCTTTGAGAAGATGTCAATGCATGGGATAGATCGAAGACTCGGATGGACATTGTATATCATACCATGAATGATATATCAAAGGGATCATTGATGCTTCATGCTGTGGAGCATTCAAACGAAAAATCTTGAAGAGGCAAAAGAGCTGATTGAAGATCTGGCTAAATGTAACATGAAAACTCCTTCTGAGCTTTCAAGAGGAAACAACAGAGGAAAGGGGATCATGGAGCTGAGCAAGATGACAGCCATGGAGGCCAAGTTGGATGCCATTATGCACGGGTTAGACAAGCAAGAAAGAAAGACACACACCACTCATGAAATAGGAAGCGATTGAAAGGAGTTAATGAGTGTGAAGAATGGCGAAGGACTTTATGATCTTTGAAGAGGTTAATTATTTGGGTGAGACAGAGCTTACCATTTCAAATATTCTAACCTTCGGCTATTATCACCCGGCTTTCGGGAACCATGAGAACTTCTCGTATGGTGGAGAGGCCCTACCGAGCCCAGCGAGGCGAACCCTCAACGAGGGTGTCGGCGACCACCAAGGTTCCAGACGACGGCTGGCAAATGAGCACGAAAGCGAATATCGAGGTGGGAGGCCCCATCTTTTGAGGAACAGATGCTGCAGTTTATGGGGGATAATAAAAAGCTGTTGAACCTCCATGAACAAAAGTTTGGAGAATTGGAAGCAGTTGCTACCAATTCTCAAATTTCAGAAAACTACCAATGCATCCCTGAAGAACTTGGAGACACAAGTTGGGCAGCTAGCCCTAACCCTACAAAGTCAGAGGAAAGATGCCTTCCCAAGTGACACAAGGAAGAACCGAAAATTGCATGTTTGTGCGGGCGAGGAGTAGGAAGGAGTTAGAAGGAAGAAAAATGTGACGGCCAATGAAAAGTAGCAAGACCGGAAAAGGAAGAGACGGAGAATGACAAGAAGGAGTAGAAAGAAGAACATCGAGGAACAAAGCTGTAGTCCCATTTCCACAAAGACTGCAGAAATCAAAGATGGAGGAGTAGTTTGCAAGGTTCTTGAAAACTTTCCAGGCGGAGATCAGTATGCCTTTTACTAAAGTGGTGACTCAGATGCCACTTTATGCAAAATTGAAGGGACATGCGAGCAGAAAGAAAATAGTAGAAGAAGGAATAGTGAATCTCACTTTTGCCCTTGCCGGTGCGTGTCGAGAAAAGAACTACCGGTAAAGATGAGGACCCGGGAAGTTTTACAATTCCTTGTATTGTTGGAGGAATGGAATTCCATAGGCTCTCTGTGACTCGGGGCTAGTATCAATCCTGATGCCTCTTTTACATTTGCCAAGAAATTAAGTTTGGGGGGAGCTTAATCCCTGGCTGTTACTCTCTTCAAATAGCGGGGCGGTCGATGGGTAGGCTTTGAAGGGTCATTGAAGATGTGTTGGTCCTTTGTTGGGAAGTTTGTATTCCCGGTGGAGCCGTCATTACGGACATGGAAGAAGATTCACAAGTACCCACACTATTAGGAAGACCATTCCTAGCTCTTTTGGAGCGGTAACCAGTTGACATGCAAGGAGTTCTCATCTTAAGGGTTGGAGAAGAAGAGCTGCTGTCGTTTAACTTGATTAAAAGTATGCAAAATATAGACGGGGAAAAGGAAAATTTACAATGTAGCGATTTGTCTATTTCCCGACCACGATGGTAACAATGATTGTAACACTCGATTTTTATCAATGAAAAGAGATGAATTCCATTATCTTGAAGATGTCTATGCAGATTTCCTTGTATGCTTGATTTTCGGCTATAGAAACTGTATTTGAGCTTGAAGCAAAAGCAGGGAAAAGATAATGGGAAGATAGTGAAAAGGAAATTCATCGAAGACTAGTCTGAAGGTCTAGTTTTGAAAGAGTTGCCATGTCATTTTTAAAGTATGCCTACTTAGAATTACCAAAGAAAAAACGTTGATGTTTCAGCAGTTAAGTGAGAATGAGGAACAAAAGATTCTTTGGAAATATTAAGGAAGCATAAGGAATCGCTAGCTTAGTCCCATTGAAGGGGAAATTTGAAGGGTGTCGATCCGTGATTTGCATCGTAAGGTCACGCACAGAAGAGACGAGACCATGCAGCCCAGAACACGGGAGGAAGTGAATCCGGTGATGAAGGAAGTAGTCGGGAAGGAGGTGCTCAAATTGTTGTTAAATGCTGGTTTTTTATCTATGCTATCTCTCAGGACGGTCAGCAGTGAGCCAGTTCATGTGGTTCGAAGAAAGGGGGTTTGCGTGATCGAAATGAAAAAAAATGGTGATTCAAACGAAACGGTGACGGGATGGAGGGGTATGTATTGATTACGAGTGAATCGTGTGAGGAAAAGATCATTTCCTTTGCCTTTCATTGGTCGGATATTTGGATAGGTTAGTAAGACACCTCGCTTTTTGTTTTGGATGGGTACTGGGATATAATCAGTTGTATTGCCTGGAAGGATCGAAGACCAACGTTCACATGCCCTTATGGTACCTTTGCAGCCGGAAGGGATGCGTTTGGGTTATGTAATGCTCGGCTACATTCAGGAGTGCACTGATGTCTATATTCCTCAGATTTGGTTGAAGAAGTGATGGAAATTTTCATGGATGATTTTCTTGTGTATGGATCGACTTTGATCGATGTTTAAACAATGCGGAAAGCAGGTGCTTCCAAAGATGCCAAGACAAGCATTCTTGAATTGGGAAAAATGCCATTTTATGGTAACAGAAGGTATTGTTCTTGGGCATAAAATTTCTACTACTGGACTAGAAGTTGATCAGTCCAAAGTATCCATTATCCGCTCTTGCACCACCTACTACGGTTAAAGGGTAGAAGCTTCTTGGGGCATGGGTTTCTGAGGAGATTTATCAAGATTTTCAAAATAGCCAGACCTATCAGATTGGAAAAAGATACAGGTTCAATTTTGATGACTCTGCAAAGAATGCTTGCAAACTAAGAGTAGCTCAAATTAGTACCGAGCACCTATAATTCTTTGCACGGAGATGGGATCGGGGATTTGAAATAATGTGTGATACCGGTGATTTTTTGCTATGGGAGCTGTGTTGGGGCAAAGAAAGAGAGCGTAGGGGCCATATCTTATGCCGATAAGACCTTCAATGAAGCCTGGAGAACTACTCCAACAAGCTGAAAAGGAAATGCTAGCCATAGTATTTGCTTGTAGAAGAAAAATTTAAATGATACATTTTGAGATCATGTAGTAATTCACCTTGATCATGCGTGATCAAATACTTGATGTCGAAAAAGGAAGCTAAACCAAGATTGATAAGGTGAGTCTTTGCTTTGTTGCAAGAGTTTGATTTGATCAAGGATAAAGGGATATGACAATGTGATGGCTGACCGCTTGTCAAGAGTAGAAAAGCGTGAAGAAGAAAATGTTCGGTTAACCGGAAGAACTTCCCGGATAGACAATTGTTTAAGTTTCTATTCCAACTGCTTGGTATGCGATATTGTAGTGCTCGGCTTGTGGAGTAATGCCTTGAGAATTCAGCTACCAACGAAGAGGAAACTTCGGGCGGCGTGGAAGATATTATATTGGGATGACCCGGCTGTTAAAGAGATGACATGATAATAAGGGAGATGTGTGCCGGAGGTGAACAAGGCAACATTTTAAATGAATGCCATGCATCACCATATGGGGGACATTTTTCTGGAGAAAGAACTGCTCACAAGATACTCAATCGGGGTTTTATTGGCCTTATCTTGAGAGATTGTGCGATAGGTAAAATTGTGTGATCGATGCCAAAGTTGGAAATATCGGCGGGAATGAAATGCCCTAAAGGTATTATGGTGTCTGAATTTTTGATGTTTGGGGAATAGATTTTATGGGACCTTTCCCACCATCATTTGGAAACCTATACATGCTGCGATGAATTAAAATCTCCAAATGGAGTGAAGCGAGTGGCTGTCAAGGAATGATGCTATCTGGGTTGTGAGTTTCTTGAAGAATATTTTGAGCAGGTTTGGAACCCAGGCCATCATTAGTGATGGGAACCCATTTACCAAACAAAATATTTGCAAAACTCATGAGCAGGTATGGGATCAAGCATGTAATGAGTTTGGCCTATCGTCCCGGACTAATGGACAAGCGAAATTTCAGCCAGAGAGATCGAGAATACTTGAAAAGGCGCGGAGCTCAGCGGGGGCGGTCTTCCCAGACTTGATGATGCACTTTGGGCTTACGGAATTTGCATACAAGACCCCCATTGGAATGTCCCCATACAGGGTTGTTTTTGGCAAACCATGTCATCTACCTCTTGATTTAGAATGCAAGGCAATGTGGGCCGCCAAAAGTTAAACTTGATTTCAAGAGGCTCTTGAGGAAGAAAGATTGCTCAATTTATGCGAATTGGAAAAGAGCGAGAAATAGACCTATGATAATCTTAGAATATACAAAAAGACAAGACAAAAGAAATGGCATGATCGGAAAATCCTGAGGAAAGAGTTGAAACGAGGGCGAGCAGTCTTCTTTTTAATTCTAGGCCCCGAAGTTGTTTCGGGAAATTAAGAATCGATTGGAGTGGGCCATACACGGTGGTATCAAGTACTCGTTTGGAAGCGATGCTGTGGCGATAATGAGGAAGAATTCAAGGTCAATGGACAAGGTTTAAGCATTATCTCAACGGGAAGAGGAAAGTGAAGAACTCCAAGCTGGTTCTTGAGGGAAAAAGAGAAGAACCACTGACAATGAAGTCGGTTAAAGACTGAGCGGCGGCTAATGGGAGGCAACCCGCGAGTTTAAATTAAATTTAAATTTTGAAATATTTTTCTTTTAGTTGCTGATAAATTAGGTCAGATTTGTTTCTGAGATAGATTTAATTTTAGAAAATAAATTGTAGTTTAATTAGAATTTTCTTGGATATTGCGGAGTGATCTTACGAACGGGTTAAAGACATGAGCCAGTGAAAACATCTGGAGTAATTCCGGCCAACTTGCGAAGTGTGACATGAGAAAAGGGAGTAACTTTCTCCCTAACCCAACTCTGTAGATATTTGAATTAATTGTTAAATCTTTGCTTAAAATATGCACGAGAAGAGATGTCTAGCAAGGTTAGGGCTGTAAGAAATTCAAAGTTTTGAAATCATTGAATTAAGGGCTTAGTCCGCTGACGGCAAGGTCATGTCGTGACAGTGACAATCTACAAAACATTGATGCTCGTGACCGGTAAAGAAAGAACAATTGAGTAGTATGGAGGAAGGGAGATACATGTCGCGACATCAAAGTGTAGCGTATACTTGTAGCCTCATAAAAAAGCCCTAAATTCTTGACCTCCAAATAAAAAGTGGCCGGAATTGAAGTAGCGGCAATTCTTAGTGAAGCATTAATTAGCCCACAAACATTGAGATTGAATTGCAACGATTTAGAAACTATTTCATTCACTCCAACCCACATAACCATTCTGTCGTTTCCTCCACGAATCTCGACCTCAAAAAACCTAGCATTCCAAACTTTAGAAAAGCTTTCTCTTTGTCTCAGATGGTACAAAAATTCCCTTTTGGTCCTAACCTAGACGAGATTATGAGGAACACAAACAATCGAGAAGAAGAAGAAACTTGCCCAGAGAGCTTGATTAGATGAGATTCGTCGGGAAGAGCAAGCGGGAGAGATGCCGCCAGGCACGGAAGCTCAATGACTTCTGAGACAGGTAGAAAGGGGAAAGAAGGAGAGAGAGAAAAGTAGAAGATTTCATATCAGATGAAGCTTATTCCCAGTGGAAGAAGTACTATGCTAACAAAGGTTTTGTTACAGAAAGGAGATTCAAAAACCCTGTGACTCCTTTCAAGGAGATGATAGAGCAGAGAGGATGGGAGAGTCTGCGCACACCAGAAAGCAGGGTATAAACCTTGCTGAGTGAAGAGTTTTATTCCAATATGGTAGGAAGGAAGGATGGAGCCGTTTATGTTAGAGGAGTCTGGGTCTCATACGAAGTCAAGGCCATCAATGAGGCCTATGGGATGACAATACACAAACATGGCTCCAAATTCAGGAAAATTTTGGAAAAACCGAATTTTAGAAAGATTCTTGAGAAGCTCGTGCGATGGAAGGGGGCAGTTAGACCAGGAGAAGGAAAGCCAAGAACTCTGAACAGGGGAAGCCTCACTGAGGAAGCGAAGGTATGGTTTTACTTCCTTGCATCTGTTTTGGTTCCAACAAAACATTTATGCCTGATGAGAACAAGAAGGTATCTTGCTGTGCATGTACTACTCGAAGTGCAAAGATCGATATAGGAGTTATGTGAGAACTTCACATCATGAGGTATCATAGAGAGGAACAAAAGTGCGCTTCCCTCGTCCAGCAACAATCACGGTTCTATGCTTGAAAGGTGGGTGAGAAAGGAATTTGGGAGGTGGAAAGTCCCCGAGCTTCACCACTCCTTCGACGGGGAGTTAATGAAAGGCGAGAAATCGAGGAAAAAGGGTCTTTGGTAGAGAGCAGAGGTGAAGCCCGAGTGAAGGACCGAGAAAAGGGACCAGAGGGCCAGTCAAGGAATGAGCACCCAGTGACATCACCTGACCACAATGATTACATGTTTGCAGATAATGAAGGGCAGGATGAAGACAACCCAATAGACTTCTCCATCCCCTTGGCCAGTTCTCCTCCTGTACAAAACAGAAATTTCCAACACGGAGAAAGCTCAAGAGGAGCACAAGAGAACAACTCAATTCTGGAAGCTCTCAATGCCATGCAGAAGAGAATAGAAGAAAGAGAGAAGGAGTGGAACCCAAAGGAATTGAAGGAATGAAGAATTGAAAAGAAGAGACCACGAGTGGGAAGAAGAGTTAAGAAAAGAAAGGGAGCATGAGGTGGAGATCCAAAAAGAAAAGAATACGAGTGGGGAAAGAAGAAGCGAAAAGGCAGAAAGAGGAACAGATGGGAAAAATGTTGAAGCAGCAAGGAGAAGAGTTCAAGAAATGAAGGAAAGAGATCCACGATCTATCAAAACTCAGAGGCCCCGAGTCATGAAGCTTTCTATAACAATGCAGTTTGATCGGGAATTATAACTCTAGCATTGTTAGAGAAAAGAGATAAAAAGAGCATGACACCAAATTTGTGGAGGCGAGATAAAGGGTTTCAAGTTACTATACAAATCTCTACGAGAGGGGCTGGAAACAAATTGAGCGATAGAGACAAAAAAGCATGGGAGGTAGAAGCTACAGAGCGAAGAATAGATTTGGAAAATTTAGATTTGATTAACAACAATCTTTCTAAATTCTTGGAAGTCATGAGGCGAAATGGAGAAGCACAATAGATGGCAGGGAAGAGCGAGGATGGGCCCGGAACAAGAAAGTTGATCTCTCTAATGAGATTGTCATTGAAGAAACGACTTGAGAGGGGAAACCAAGAAGAGAAAGGAAAGAAGAAATGAAATTCCCTTCATTCCCGACTCATTGAACACTTTAGACTGGATCCCACGATATTTTGCCGCACCCTCTTCCAAAACGAAAAAATAGGCCTTCTCTTTGCTAACCATTCTTACCATCCTTCTCCCATCTGTGTATCCAACAGTTGCAAATGAATCGAAATAAAATAGAAAATTTAAATTGAAGTGTTGTGTCTTTATTTTGCAATTGATTGTTCAATGTTATGTTGCTTGTGGTTGCATGATTAGGAAATCAAGGTGAAATAGTTCAAGAATAAAAAGCTGGCGAGAGGACATTATCTTAATTGAATGGAAAGCGGTTAGAGTAGAAAGTAAATTTGAAATGAGAAAAATTGCGGAATAAAGGACAAAATGCATATAGTTTAATTGAGCACAAGGTGCAAAAATTACTTATATTTAATGATAAGTCAGATTAGAGGAAGGCGCCACAGCGAGATGGAACAAACATATTTTTGAGTTTGTGGTATGAGCAGTAAGATAAGGAACACATTTGAATATCAATTAACTTAACTACTCATAAATAAAATGAGTCAAGATACTCCTTATAGTTAGTCCACAGTGTAAAATCCAGTTACAGGAATTTGTTAGATTATTGATTGAAGCGAAATCCTAGGTGATACAGTTGACAAGAGATGATGCAGGCCATTCTTGGATAGTTTGAGCCATTCTAGCCATCCCTATTCATATGCTGATGCATATACAGTAGTTCCAGAAATTGAGCCAACAAGCCTATTTTTCAAAAAATAGACCAATGGAAACCCCAACTCATCCTAAAACATCAATCCTTGATAAAGAACTATGATTACCGAGGAATTCAAAGAGGAAAGAAATGAAGTTTGGGGGAGTATATATTTTTGAGGAACTCAAAAAGGGAATGAAAAGAAAAAGGCAAAGAGCAGAAAATGCAGCAGAAAAGAAGGCTTCTAGGGATAAGTTTTATCTTGTGGCCTAACTCTCTTGAACAATTAAGTTCTTAGGGGTGTTTTAACACCTAGTACCCTAATGCCATCTGGTATGGGAGCTACTAACCCAAAGTTCGCTAAGAGTGTTAGAAAGCCTAAAAAGATTAAAACATTGCACTATCCCTTAGTGGTAACAAACTAAGAAATTCCCAGTAAGGAATTATAAAGTGTAAAATAGGGGGAATACAGTTCTGAAATGAAGAAATCAAAGAGATATCCCAAACATGAAGTTAAGGGGAGTTTATTAGAAACTATAAGAAAGAAAGGGTAGAAGAGAAGAGAAAATGTTCAGGGGTAATCTTAACCTAAAAATTCCTTCCATCCTACCCATTACCCAAGCCTCCTGATATAAGCCCAGGCACAGTTGATCTTGGAAGAATTTGAATTCACCTCACATTAGTGGAATCAATATGAAAAAACAAGCCTATGGAATTTGGAAGAAAGGAAACAATCAAAATTGTGAAGAACTTTAGGGAATTCGTATTTCGACAATAAAATGAGAAGGAAAACAATTCATTATTCAACAGGATCAATGAATATATTGTTTTGTAAAACAATTTCAACATGTTAGTTTTGCATAGCATAAAGTAGAGACCAACCTTGGAAGCTGGACTTGAAGCTAGATGTATAGAAAATTTTGCATGCCACCTTGCATTGCAATTAAATTGAATGGCTATGAACAAATCACGGAAAAATGTCTTAAAAATTATTTTGTTTGAATGTTTTAATTCACCTCTTTTCCTTTGCTTGAGGACAAGCAAAATTTTAAGTTTAGAGGGGAGTTTGATGAGCTTAAAAGTCATCTATTTTTAGTCCATTTTTACGCAATTTTCATATAAAAGAGACAATTACTTTGCGAGAAATATATGAAGGAACTCACCCATGCATTGATAACGGGTAGAATGGAAGAAAGAAGAAAAAGCGGTAAAAAATCTCTGAGAAATAGAAGTGGAATAAAAGTCGGTCGATTGGCGATAGAAATGAAAAGAACTGGTTGAGTCATTGATGTAGTTTTGGGGTTTACCGCGATCCGATCATGAGAATTAGCGACATCGGAAATTGAAGAAATCGATTCGAGTCGACATGGATAACAAGATATTGAGGTCACGACTTGGGGCGCTCTTGAGAGCAAGGAAATGAGTGGCGTGGCATAAGTGAAGTCGTGACATCCAGAGCCACGGAGTTCAAAACTCTGAGTCATAAATCGAAGTCAGCGACAACATATTGATGTCGCGACATCCGGCGACAAGTTAAAGGCGAAGACTTAGCTAATGCGGCGGTGGGATCAGTCGCGACATCGGGAACTGCCCGGTTGAAAGCGGAGAACTAAGTTGATGTCGACGTGAGATTGATGCGACATCAATGATGTCCGCGACACAAGAGAATTTGAAGTCCGCGACATCAAGAACCATCAGAGAAGGCGCAAGCCATAAGGCGTGTCGCGACATGAGATCCCGAGTCGCGGCGCGGACACCTTTCCGATTGAAGGGTGAAGCCGTGAAGTGAGGTCGGCGATAAGATATCGATGTCGTGACGCCGAGGGCGACCCGGATCAAAGCTGCAAAGACGTGAAGAGATGTCGCGACAAGATATTGACGTCGCGACATCAAGAGCGACCAGTTGAAGCCTACAGTTCCATAAGATGATGTCGCGACAAGAGATTGATGTCGCGACATCAGAAGACATCAGTTGAAGACTGCAGATGAAATGGTAGAAATTACGCGACAAGATATCGGCGTCGCGACATCGAGGAAGAACAATTGAAACGCCAAGGCGTGAGAAGATGTGGCGACAAGATAGTGATGTACGGCGACATCAAGATTGACGAATCAAGGCTACATAGAGTAAGTTGATGTCGCGGCGTGAGATTGATGTCGCGACATCGATGATCCGCAGCAAAGCTGAAGTCGCGACTTGAACAGTGACTTAGGCCTGGATACTCTAAAATCCACAGCAGGCTACATTGGGATTAGGAGCTGATTGAGGAACCCTATAAATATGCGGTATCCGGCTCATTAAAGCGACTTAGCGGCCACGGGCGAGAGTCACGGATAGGTAGCTCATTTTTCTTTATTTTCTTTTCTTTTCTTTTATTTTTCTTAATTTTTTTATTTCCGTCGTTTAGACGATTATGCTCATGTTTTATTTTTTCATTGTATTTTCGAATCGGATGTTATCGTTGAGCAGTGAATGCGGATTCAATTTCTTTTCAAATTACTACTGGAATGTTTGAAGTTGAGACAAATTTACGGAATTCGATTGTTCGAGTTTCAAATTCACTGATTATTCTTATGATCGGAGGAATCTTTGGCCTGATGTAATTTTAATGTCGAGGAATCGACTTCCGATAAGTAGAGCGTTATAGTCCAGAATTTATCTTTCACATGAAATCCATTTCCAGCTTGTTAATTTGGGTTAATGAATTTACTTGGTTTGGGTTTGTGTCTTGGGATCTGAATATCGGTTCTTATACGCAGATTAAGATTTGCGTCATTGCTCGATTTCAAGGAGGTCCTCACGGGTGACCGGGAAGACATTCTGAGAGTAATGTACATTTCTTTGAAAGGTATATAACTGTATTAAAGGGATCTTTTTGAGGCTTTGTAAGTTAACCCCAGATAAATCCTCTTCCTTGAAATCAAGAACGAGTTGAATGAGTTATCTATTTAAACAAGCAAAGAGAGTTCACCTCGGGTCGGATAGTGAGGCCAATCCCGTGTTAAGGTGTGATCTAATCAAGGAAGGTTGATCTATTCTAATTTCGAGGCTTGTCCCGGAAGTTGTATATCCTTGGCAGTAGATAACTTGGGGCTAAGGTTTACGGTCCATAAAATGGGTATGAAGTATTACCAAAGAAAAATACCCAGTTAAGAAGTCCACTTTTAAGTAGTTATCTAATTCCTGTATTGAGAGAATCGGGTCATAAATTAGATAATGAAATGTAGATGTGGAGAGATCAGGAATTTGCCTCTGGCCTTGTGAATGATTTTGAAACTTGAGATAATCAAGAAATTTTATCAGAATTAACTACAGGAATCGATAGTTCACTATAACTGTTTCTATTAATGTGTCTTCTGAGGATAACTATTCAGTATTCATTTCTTTTATTAGAAATTCATTATTCCTTATTCTTTATCTTCCAGTTTGTTGGTTAGTTCAGTTATTTTCCTTTTGTTTGTTTAATTTCCAGCGCATATCTTTGGATCCTATTATCATTTGTGGTCCAAATAGTATGGAAATTGAGGTAGTCGGTGGATTGATTTAAGTGCGAGATACGTGGGATCGATATACGGAACTAAATCCATTTATTACTTGTCGACCTGTGCGCTTGAATATCAGACGAAAACCAAACTTGAAATGATTTACTCTAAGAGATTGGTGATTTATAGAATAAAGGTCAACAAGTTACATGGCGCCGTGCGGATTAGACAATAGTCCTTTGGTAATAGTGTCTATAGAATTTGTATGTGTGTTTAGTGCACGGTCACGCGAGCCCCTACGATTTACACATCTTTTGTACACCACATCGGGACGGGGCGTTACACCAAGACATATTGATAAGAGAGCAATCAACTCCATCATGAAATGAAAATCATTTTATGTTGATCTTGTATGCTTTGAAATCTTTTGTTCTTCAAAATATCTTCAAACTGAAGCTGAAATACCATTTGTTATAAATCGTGGAAGCTTGATGCAAGAACACAAAGATAACGAAATCATCATAAAAATGCACGAGAGGTTTTAATGTGGTTCGGCAATTATGCCTACATCCACGGATGAGAGAGAATATTTCAACTATTGTTGAAAGCACAAAGAACAAGATTGAAGTATCAAAGCATTGCGACAACTTGGAAAAATCACAAAAGCACAAAACCCTAGTATGCCATAATACTGAGAAAATACCTTATAAAACTCTCAATCTCTAAAACCCCTACATCTCTGCACACATCAAATATCTCTCATAACTTTTCCTCTAAATGAACTAAAATGTTTATTGGATAATCAAAAAGCTTTCCTTGATACATAAAATATAATATTATAATAATATAACAAATATGAATTATCCTATAAAATATTATCTATAAAAGGAATTTATACTTAATAGGAGTTTGAGACATTCTAACAATCCCCACCTTGCATTAAATTCCATCACATATTGATAAGAGAGAAATCGACTCCATCCTAAACTTAAATTCCTTTTATGTTGATCTTGAATGCTGTGAAATCTTTTGTTCTTCCAAATATCTTCAACCTGAAGCTCTGATACTATTTGTTATAAATCGCAGAAGCTTTGATGCAAGAACCTAAAGGTAATGAAATCATCATAAAAATGCACGAGAGGTTTTAATGTGGTTCGACCAATTATGCCTACATCCACGGATGAGAGAAAATTTTTTCCACCATTCTTGAAAACACAGAGAACAAGATCTGACTATCAAAGTATTGCGACGACAAGGAAAACTAAAAAAATCACAAAACCCTAAGACGCCCACAATACCGAGAAATACCTTATAAAACTCTCAATCTCTCAAACCCTTACATCTTTGCACACATCAAATCTCTCTCATAACTTTTTTCTCTAGTGACCTAAAATATTTATAAGGATAATCCTAAAAGCATTCCTTATTCTATAGGGAAACCTAATATTATAATCATATAAAAAATATGAATTATTCTATAAAATATTATCTACTTGATACATTCTAACAATTCTCACCTTGGATCAAATTCCATCACATATTGATAAAAGAGCAATCGACTCTATCTTGAATTGAAATTCCTTTTATGTTGATTTTGTATGGTTTGAAATCTTTTTTTCTTCAAAATATCTTCAACTTGAAGGTCTGATACCATTTGTTATAAATCGTGGAAGCTTTGATGCAAGAACATAAAGATAACGAAATCATCCTAAAATTGCACCAGAGGTTTTAACGTGATTTGGCCAATTATTCCTACTTCAACGGACGAGATAGAATATTTCCATTATTCTTGAAAACACAGAGAACAAGATTGGAGTATCAAAGTGTTACGCCCCAAAATTCGGGGTCGATTACTGCAACTTAGGTCGCCCAGGGCATAAGTCTTGGTACTGACGAAGTACCAATTACTTGTGGGCACGAGTTGCCAAGCAACACCTCAAAGCGTCTCTTTCTCTTGGGACCCATTAATCCGTATTTAAATTTGCAAATATGAGAATAATACGCTAAAATAGTTCGTAAGAGTTACATCCGCAAACCCTCTTTTACCCCTCATTCGTACCGTATATTGTGATAGTCAAAATTTAATTACAATTCTTTTATATAAAACACATGCTAGAATGAGTTTGTCCCAAGCACTTTTTACAAAATGATTTATCAAGGCCACATGTCGGCCCTCTTTGAAATCACCGCCTTGTTTGAGCGTCGTCCACTGGTGTAGACCTTGCACCTTAAAGGGTTGTCCTATAAAGGGTGAGCCACGCCGGGTTGAATGTCTGCTCCTCTGAGCACTCGCTGGAGTCATGTAATGTTCACTTAACATTTCTCATTCACATTCCAACAAGAACATGCCGATTCTATATGGAATCCACCACATGTCACATGCCATGGTGGATCTTTATATCATGTACCATGCTTGAGTCCTCAGAACAAGGTCACACAAGCGCCCTAAGCCCATGTGAGATGGCCAGGTCGATTCAAGGATGAGCGTCGATGATCGTTTGAAATAATTTTTATTTGTCTATAAACCAAAAGCTTTTTGGATGTTACATCACAATGATCATTTTATTTTGAAAACCATTCGCCTTTTTGTGTGTAGCTGATTTTTGGTATCCCATCGTAGGCTCCGCAAACCTAGACACTTTTATGGCATTTTACCGTTGGGGAATATGTTTGACTATAATTGTCGGGCTTTTCACCTGATGGAGGATTTATCCCTTCTTGTTGATACCCTTCACATATTTTCTTTACCATTTTAATCAATCGTGCAACTCTGTTGAACGTTGTCCCATTATCGTGCCATGCGATCAAACACCAAACCACGGTGTTGATTTACCAACCATACCTCCACACCCATTTAATGCGATGTCCCGATGCATATGCAATACAATATGCATTGCATATTTATATAAATGTCACATGCATAACGAATGCTATTTGAGACATTTACATACCATATTTTATACTCAGTATCATGGATAACTATATCAACCACATATAATTTACATCCATCCATGTCAATATATCTAAACATGCATATATCAACATAAATCAGCATGTTAGCACAACAAACAGTCCATACACAGGCTGTAAAAATAGGCCACAACAAGGCCACAAACTCGGCCACAACCCGGCCTCGAAACTGCCCAGAAGCTATCCACAAACATGCCACACATAGAGACCATGAACCGGCCACAAAATAGTCAGAAATTGTCCAATACAACTCTTTGAAAAGAGAATGAAATGCCCAAATATTTGAGCACCAAATTCCATTCACTAGCATTTGGTTAGATTCTAGACTCAAATATATTTCCATAGAGTCAAAGATCGAGTCAATCGGAGTTCGAACGAGAAAGTTATGACCGTCCAAAGTTGAAGCTGTCGATTTTGCATGGGTGTGCGACATTGTTCAGAGCAATCCTTGTATAAATGAGTGCTACATGGAACAATTTCTAATCATACTTCATGCCAAGTGTCATGGATAATTTTATCCACTGCATATAATTTCCATCCATCACAAAACTTATGTCAATATATCATAATACGCATAAATCAACATGATTGAAAACACGATCAGTAGTGTAAAATCTTGGAAGAATTATTGTAGTATAACTTTTACTGTTATGGTCTTCAAGTCTAGACCCTAATTTATCAGAACACACGACTTGTTCCAGAACTGTAGTTCTGAAGGCATAAACGACACTCAAATCAATCATGGACTGTTCGAAGACTATCCTAAACTATCTGGCTTCGGCCCGGGGTTGGGGCCAGACTACTCTTAATACATTGATTGTCCACCGCTACTAGCGGCAGTGTGGCCAAACCATAAGATAGTTCCAACGACTAGAATCTTATGAAGTGAAGCCTTGTTGCTTACTGAAAATTAGTTAAATTTTCTTTTCTAAACTTGTGATTTTATAAAATTTCGACATAACAATTGCGCCTAGAACATATCCCAAAACACAGTATATACGATTTACACTTTTCAAAATATGGCAACCAACATACTCTTTCAAAGACCTGACTCGTCAGCATTTCATGAAAACAAAACTATGTACATACATATGCTCAACTGTACAAATTCAAAGTATTTCCTTACACAAGTTATTTAATACAACACTTATACTAGAAGTTAGGAGAGTCCTAATGTGTCCCAACGTCCGGCGCACTTGTACCTAGAAAATAGTTTTTAAAATAGGAAAATAATGAGCTAAATGAGCTCAGTGAGTGTATGCTTTGAAAATACTTGCTTTTTCTGTAAAAGGTCTCAAAACTGTAAAACTATCCTTTACAAAACATTTCCAGAATCCTTGCTTGCTTGCTATAAAAGTTTCTAAAACTTTTCATCATATGCTTGCTTGCTTTGCTTTAAGTTCTATAAAACTTTCATCATATGCTTTGCTATAAAAGTTTCATAAAAACTTTTCATCATATCTTATTGCTTTGCTAAGTTTCATAAAACTTTCATCATATCTTGCTTGTTTTGCTATAAAGTTTCATAAAAAAAAACTTTTCAAACCTGCCACTTTGCTTTTGCTATAAAAGTTTCAAAATTTTTTTTTTTCATAAAATGCTTGCTTGCTTACCAGTGGTTGATTTTTAAACTGTATGGAAAATGCTTATAAATAAAGATCAACCACTGGAGGCCTTTCTTGCTTGCTGTATCCTAGTAAACACGGGAGCCTGGGCTTCAACCGTGCCTGTGGAAGGACCTGGGTCAACATCACCTAGGTGGAAGGGCCTTGTATATCACCCTTCGGTAAATATGGTGGAAAGAGCGCGTACACGTCACGAGATAATAGCTAGCGCGCTAACCCTATATACTCCAGTACGTGCCACGATCTCCTTTAAATTCCATGATGCATGAACTAAGTTTGCCGGCCAGGCAAATCTAAAATGCATGAAATGATGTCTTAACACCACACGTGCGTGCGAATTACTGCTGACGGTATGCTTAAAACTAGGGATTTTCGTTAGGCCTGTTTTATAAAATATACTTTTCTTGCTTGCTTGCTTACGTGAAACATGGTTTAACAATTCAAAACCATTGTTTGCTTGAAATATGGTTTGATAATTCAAAACCATTGCTTGCTTACTAAAACTCATTGCTTGCTTGCTCTAAAATATGGTTTATAATCAAAACCATTAAATACCCGATAAAACGATTTATAATAATACACGGTATTTAAAAATAGGTTTAGAACAGTCACATTTTGTTTACAAAACTTGAGCACGGCTCCATAACTTTCCGCCTTTTCTTTTAGCCTACACACTCAAGCGAATGCGGCGAAAACATTAATCGCGCAACGTATAGAGTAAACAACATGCTTCACACGCAAGTCTTTTAGGGTCGCTGGCGTTCATATAAAGCCGAATGAACATGTTGAAAATCAAGCCCAGCGTCGCCTCATGCTTGTGCATGTTTCTCTCCATATTTAGCATTCCTCTTTTCCTTTTTAACTTTCTGAATTAATGCAATACTTCACCATCTATATGATTACCCAAATCCAGTAGTGGACCGATTGGTTTAATTCACTTTCCTTATGTAAGAAAGTTTGTCAGAAATATTGTCACTCTGAATTATCTCAAATACGTAAACTATTTATTTCCTATTTTCTTTCATTACAAAATAAAAGTGGGGCCTAGATTCCTCTAGAGTTTTTACTTCAAATTCTTTATGTGGTATCGGGCCCGAGTTTAAATCATCTCTTCTTCTCCGCCTTCATTTATGCCTAAATACGGTCATTAGTTTGGAATGGCTACCAACTCATCCTCCTCTTCTTCTGATGGCGACCAATTCACTCCTTTTGACAACCGTCAAAAAATCAAAGGAGGAAGACCTTGGTGTGATCATTGTAGAAAGTCGGGTCGCTCGAGAGAAACTTGCTGGAATATTCATGGAAAACCAGTAGATTGGAAGCCACGTCAACCACTTGAGAAAGAAGGACAAGGTAATCATGTGGCTGCCGATGAATAATCACCACAAATTGAAGCTAGCCCTTTTAGCAGGCAAATGGAATTAGCCGGGAAACTCTTATCTCCTCTTATGTCAATACGAGTCACAAAGCGGCACATCTTCCAATCAGGTCATTGGTTTCGGAATCTTGGCTCGCAAAGGTAATTCTTTGAGCGTCTTTACTGTTGATAAGAAACGTAAAAAACCTTGGATTGTGGACTCAGGAGCATCTGATCATATGACGGGAGATGCGACAATTTTTTGTACATATAACCCGTATCAAATAATTTAGCAGTCCGAATAGCGAGATGGTTCACTTTTCAAAGGTTAGAGTGCGGATTCCGATTGTCATCAAGGGATCTTACTCTCAACTCGGTTCTGCATTGTTCCTAACTTAGTTGTAATCTATTATCAATTAGTAAACTCACCAAGGAAAAGAGGTGTATTACTAATTTTCATCTGCCTCCTTGTGAATTTCAAGTTTTGGATTCGGGAGACGATTGTAATCTTGAGGAATGCTCTGGACTCTACATCCTTAAGGAGCACCACGATCCACAAGAACAACCTCAAATGGTAATTGGTGGTAATTCTTTTTCGGCCTCATGTCAAAATAACGATAGTGCAATTATGTTGTGGCACTATCGCTTGGGTCATCCTAATGTTATGTATCTCAAGCATTTATTTCCTTCATTATTTAATAAAAATCCAAAATCCTTTGAGTGTGAATCTGGTAATTATCAAGCAAGTTCGGTCTCATTTTCCCATTCAACCCTATAAAGCGTCTGATCCATTCTCAATGATTCATAAGCGATATCGGGAATTAAAATCAAGAATAAAAATGTAACCGGTACTAGGTGGTTTGTCATTCATAGATGATCGCACTAGGTGCGTCGGTATTCTCGTGAAAGAAAAATCCGAAACAGGTCAAATTTTCAAAAATATGATTCAGACCCAATTCCAATCAAAAATACAAATTCTAAAGTCTGATAATGCTAGGGATTACTTCAACTCCATTCTAGGAGAATATCTAGCAAAAGAAGGGATAGTTCACTTAAGTTCATGTGTTGATGCCTGACTAAGCGGAATAATTTGAGAAAGGAAAAATAGGCATTTGTTAGAGGTGGCTAGATCGCTAATGTTCTCTACGAATGTACCAAAATTATTCTGGGGGGAAGCTGTCCTTACGGCAGCCTACCTCATCAATAGGATGTCGTCTAGGGTACTAAAATTCCAAACACCTTGTCAAACACTCCTTAAATCCTTTCCGACCACTCGTCTCATATCCATCGTCCCACCAAAAATTTTCGGGTGTTCTGTTTTTGTTCATATCAATCAACAACATAGAAGTAAACTTGATCCTAGGTCACTCAAGTGCATCTTTCTTGGGTATTCTGCAAATAAAAAAGGGTATAAGTGTTACTCTCCGGTCACAAGAAAATTCTACAATTCAATGGATGTCACATTTTTTGAAACCCAACCTTACTATCCCAAAATTGATATTCGAGGAGAATTCAACTTCGGAATATCAATTTTGGAACCTTGAGTCATTAGTGGAGTCACCCGTCACCACTAAAAATCAAGTTTCTATGGGGTCATGTAATCAGCCCGAGTTCATTGTTGACTTGTGGGATGTAAGGCACATCGAGAGGAAATGGAGGAAGGAGCACTTTCTCAGCAAACCCATGAGGCTGAGCCAGGTTCTAATCCAAGCAAAATTCCAGGTAGCAATGCTCCTAACTCGGATGAATAACATTGATTCGGAGTTGAAAATGATATTAATATGCCTGCTTTGAGGAAAGGAGTTAGATCATGCCCTTTCATCCCATTGGAAATTTTATTTCTTATGATGGCTATCACCTCGTTTAGGTGCATTCGCTTCTAACATCACGGAGATACAAGTTCTCGAGATGTCGGGAAGCTTTCAAGTATCACAAGTGGAGGCCGCGATCGATGAAGAAGTTAATTTGCGAAGAATGGAGTACGTGGGAAATTACTGACCTCCCGAGAGGTAAGAAACCAGTTGGGTGTAAGTGGATTTTCACAGTAAAGTACAAGGCAGATGGTAATGTGGACAGGTATAAGGCTCGGTTGGTCGCAAAAGGATTCACCCAATCATATGGTATTGACTATCAAGAAACTTTTGCTCCAGTTGCCAAGCTCAACACCATTGTACTTTTTATCCTCGCAATAATCTCGACATTGGTCGCTTCACCAACTTGATGTGAAAAATGCCTTCCTCAATGGTGACTTAGAGCAACAAGTTTACATGGACATTCCCGCCGGGCTTGAGACTACACCAAATTTCAACAACAAAGGTTTGCGATCCAAAATCCTTGTATGGTCTCAAGCAATCTCCTTAGGGCCCCGGGGTTTGAAATCCGCTCTCACTAAGGTAGTGAAAGGGTACCTGATTCGCTCAATGTCAATCCGATCACACATTGGTTTAGAAACACTTCCCGTAAGGGAAGATGGCTTTCTAGCTATCATTGTATATGTGGATCACATAATTTTGACTCCGGTAATCATGAAAGAGAAAACACCTACTTAAAAATTCATCGACAAAGAAATTTGAGATCAGTGGACCTCGAAACCCCAAGTACTTTCTGAACGGATTGTTGGTGTCAAAGAGCAGATAGCGCTTCACAACGCAAATACGTTCTGGACTTACTAAATGAAACAGGGATGCTAAGATGCAAGCCGCCAGAAACACCTATGGATTCAAGCGCAAAACTTGAAGAAAGTGGATCCTCCGATTGATAAAGGAAGATATCCAACGTCTTGTGCAGGGGAAACTCATCTATCTTTCTCATCTGAGAGCTGAACATGGCTTCTCTATGGCATTAATATATTAAGTCAATTCATGAATAATCCAACAGAAAAACACATGAGGCTAGTGCTTTGTGGCTGAGAATATTGAAATGCCTCGAATGACAAGGAAAGATCTTCTTCGAGCATAAAAGAAAACGAGATTTTCGGATCACAGTTGGTGGGTTCGATGGTATTCGGAGATCGACCGGCTATTGTTCGTTTGTTTGAGGAATTGGTTATAAACAGAAACAATCGATGTTAGCCACGTAGCGAAGTCTTGAGGCGAAATTCGTCTTGTATGTACAGGTATCTGCGAGGAATCTAGTTGAGCGAATGTGAAGAATTCTGAGTTCAGTTGAAACATCCCATAGTGTTATCACTGCGACAACCAGCGCCATGATGTCGTAGAATCCGGTTCATCATGGTCAGTAGCACGTGGAGATAGATCGACCTTTATCAAGGAAAAGATTGAAGAAGGGTTTTTCAAAAGTCGAGCTTCCTCCGACAAAGCCCCGTCGAAGCGGTGACATTCTCACACGAAAGCCGCCTTTCGAGTTAACCGCGAAGATCTGTGAAAAAACTTGGAATGATCAACATCTGTCTGACTTGAGGGAGTGTTGAAAATCAAGCCCACGTCGCCTCATGCTTGTGCATGTTTCTCTCCATATTTAGCATTCCTCTTTTCCTTTTTGCTTTCACGAATTAATGCAATATACCACCATCTATATGATTACCCCGAATCAATGAGTGGGCCGTGGGCAATTCCTTTCCTTGTAAGAAATTTTTGTCAGGTGATATTGTCACTTTCGAGAATTATCTCAAATCTAGCAAACTATTTCTTCCTATTTTCTTTCATTCACCAATAAGAAGTGAGACTAGATTCCTCTGAGTTTTTGCCTTCAAATTCTTGAGAACAAATTACCCTTAAGCGCAAGCCACAACAAAAAAAACCACTCATTTAAGCCAAACCTTTTCCTAACAATACTCTACGGACTTTATTACCCAAAAATTATTCAAACGGTCTTCAAAATTATGAAACTCTCAGATCAGTCCTTTATATATCCAATGACATCTCTTTGGAAATTTTCAATTTCAAATTCCTTCTCTAAGGTCCCTCGACCACATAACACAAGTTACAACATTTTTATGCCAAATTGGTTAGCTCATGAATCTAAGCTGTTATCCTTGATTTACAGGGTCTTAACTCCATAATTTAGATGGTTTCTTCCATATTCAATTGAAGCTATGGTTCTGGGTTCTTCTCCGAGGGTTGGTTCATCATTAGTCACTTATGATGAAGCTGAGGGGAGGGGATCTCACGACTCCTTTGCATTAATCTTTGGAATGGTGGCGACGGGACAAAAATCATGTTTCTATTGTTTGGACAATAGATATCTATTTTAAAATGTTTTTTTTGGGAAATATATGGCATTAATTAACAATAGAGTTTAAATACAGAGTATCATTATGTAACATTAATTAAACTTTAATAAAAGTCAATGACATGACATCATATCTATGCTCTTCTACTCAGCATACAGAAGCATGATTGTTCATTTCAGTCAAATTTAAGAAGCTAGTCATGCGTACTATAGAAGGATCCGTGTTATCAAATGCTGACTGAGTGTTCTTCTTTCAAATCACAGTTTATTGATTCAGTGTATACTTATTGAGTATATTTGGATTAATGTCAATATTGATTCAGGAGAAAGAACAAATACAGTATCTTTGGGTAACATTGATTTAAAATCAGTAACTCAGGTCAATGGCTGTGACGTATCATATGCCTCATAGCATCTGAGGCTGCTGACGTTGTTCATTCTGTATTAAAACTAAACCATGCATGCATGGCAAAGACTATGTATTTGCAAATACTGGCCATCCTTTGCAATAACCGGTGAGCTTTAACGTGATATTACTGAAGCCTCAAGCGAGATGGAAGCATATCAAAATTTCTCAGGCATAAGACTGCAAAATTTACTCCTCGATCAGTGACAACGCAAGAAACCCGACGATATTGGCTTTGAGAAATATAGCTCAGCGCTAACGCGGTCTGAGACATTATCAAGGTTCAATATGGTGGGGGACCTGAGCCAGGGCTATAGACTGATTATTTTTCGGTTTGATGTTACTGAGAGAGTCATCCACACGACCAAAGTGTGACACCCTGCTCCAGGGAATAGGTTGATATATTTAAATCTGGCACCAAGAAACACATGGATCATCAGGTTGTCCGATATCACTCATTTAGCTCTATTCATATTGAGACTAGCCTTTATATTTAATTCAAATCTTTCTAAACATATGATAAACTATTAATCTTTAGTCACATTTGGATCTTTAACACAGCAAAAATGTGCCATGAACCTGTCGGCTCTCATCCGTATGGCCGTCGACCACGCATTGGACTTGTACTTGAAAGGGTCCCACGGCCAGGGTGGGCAAAGCCAGTAGTGATAATCCTACAGGGTTACTCCCCACCTAAAATGCACATCTGGTAACATATAAACATCGATCACATTTCATATAATTTATACGACATTATATGAAATGTTAAAATGTCATGCATGAGATCATTTCATCCTCTAGCTTTGAGTCAGGCGAGCTCCCTTACACCTGGAATGTAGGTGTGAAAAACCAATCATCGGTGTTTAACCCAATGACTCAACCCATTGACTAGCCCTCGATCTTTAATTTATCAAATCATGATTTTCTTTTTTTCTTTTGTGACCCGCGGATTTTGGGTTTCAGCACTATGGGGCCGTCACGCCTTTCAACATTTTCTCGAACTTACATCAGGAATCATGTCTAACTTAGTGAATAAATTTTGGTCTTTCACCCTTGGGGGGGGCGGGATCTACCCCTGACTTGCCGCCCAGGAAACATGTAATTTATCATTTTGATCAATTTACACCTCATGATTCAATGGACTTTGTCTCATTTTAAGACTCGCGACCCATTCATAACACGGTCAAATAAAGCCCTTACCACCTTTTTCCACACCCGACTCGGCCTTTGATGTGGCCAGTGCATATGAAATGCATGATGCCAATGCATTTTTCTTCATGTTACATGTATAAATGAGTCCTACATGAACATTTCATACCATGGATAATTATAATTGATACATATAATCTACCTCCATGCAAACCATGTTAATACATCAAATAGCATATACTAACATGATACTTTTCACACAGCATGTTATTCCACACCAAGCGCTAACATACGACAAAGGTCACAATCTTGGACCCATCGATAGGGTACCTCGATCCCTTCCGCAATAGACAGTTTGGTTAAATGCGCCTCATCATTCCATGACTAAGCGAATAATATCATTATAGCCTTTATCAGGCTAACTCCTTGCTTAATTCCTACTCAATAAAATAGCCTACAACATGCCATGTAGCTGGTCATGTTAAACGACTATTTACATCGCCTTGACAAACCTTTGCACGCAGTGCATGTGCTCGAAGGTTATGATCACCTACTACCCTCCACATGCATATGGCTGGAATCTTGACTCAATGGGCTTTCCATAGAGTCTAAGAACACCTGAAGCAGAGTTCAGACGAAGAAGTTATGGCCATCCAAAGTTGGAGGCCAACAATCATAAAAATGACAATTGTGTCCTACCCGGACTGCTCACACCATAGCGTGCTGCTCCACTTTGGATTAATTTCTGAGCCTTAAGGGTTCGGAATTTGGATATACCTATTTAAAGGAGATATGTTCTCCTATAAGTCTATTTTACCCATAAATTTAAATCAACATGTTCAGATGGTGATGGCGAATTATAGCGGCTCTGATCATGGGTTCGAAGGGGAAAATTGGATAGCACCTCCGAGAATCAAACACCTCGAAAGCACATGTCATGAGCGATCAGCCGGCTGGCAAAGTCAACATGAATTTTCAGCAGTCAGAACCAAAGCTGGTTTGGATCAGGCCTTCAAAACTGGTCGGTGTCCAGAAAATAGTCTCATAAATTACCACCATTTAGTCCCATTATCTTGAGACTAAATCACACGGCCTAATCTGACCCCTGAAACAACCCATACCATTATATGACCTTTAGGCTAAAAATAAACCGAGTAGGAAAATTCCCTACCTTATGGAGTTTGTCGAAACTCCAAGGTTTTGGTGTCCACATTTAGGTCACGTTGCGTGCACTAACTTTAGTACTCAGACCGTCGAGCTTTGACAGTCGAAGCGCCGGGAAATCCTCCCTTTTCTTTCTCTCCTTTCCTTTCATTTTCCTTTTTCTTTTCTCCCTTCCTTTTCTTTCCCTCTCTTTCCTACGAACTCCTCTCCCTGCGAATTAACAACTTTCTTCTTTCTTTCCTTTTGCTTTTCTCTTTTTCTCTTTCTTATTTTCTCTCTACGAATTCTTTTCATTTCCTTTTGTTTTTCTTTTCCCTTTTTCTATTCATTTTTGTTTTTCTTTTCTCTTCCTCTTGGATTTGCATTGACCGAATGTCAAAGGAGGCAATTTCCTCCTCTCTTCCTCCTTCCACATGTGTGGACCACACTTTTCCTTCTTTATTCTCTTATTTATTTATTCCCTTTGTGACATCATACACCATGTGGCTTAATGAGAGCCACACCTTCAAGTGGACCACATGGCTTTTCCAAGTGTCACTCTCTTGGGAATGTAGTTGGTATCACTAGCCAATGTCTTGTGTCGTAGGCCTTTTTCTGGCACCAACGTGAAATTTGTTGTTTGAGTCGACGTGGTAAATTTGGAATTCGAGACGATTCAGTGGTGAAGTCCGTTTAGAGTCTCCGAGATACAGAAAAATTCGATTTTATTCCGAAATTCTGATTTCTACTTATCGAGAAAATTTGGATTTTTTAGGGTTTCACAGAGGCAGCACTTGACTATCATGTCTAACATGATAAGTGAGCTAAGGGGTGCTGGTCATGAGTTAACCCGACGAAGCGGCAAGTCAATGCGATTCGCTGCGCCCGAGTGGCAGGAGCTCTAAGCAAATCTTACTCACAACAACATCAAGGCGTTTGATGATGTTGCATGACATGTCGAGCAGGAGGGTCGCCTTCTCAGCGATAAGCCTGTAAGGAAGCAGTATGACTAAGTCAAGAAAATTGAAGCTTATTTCGGTCTGAAAGAAATGGAAGGGTAAGGTAAGAAAGCAGAGGAAGGGAGGCGATAAAGTCAACTTCAATGGAAACAAATGCATATTATTACTTAAGTTGTATATTATTACTTCTCTCATAATTAACTAAATGCATAAGCATCTTAATGATCTCATAAACAGCATAAAGGCTATGAAGGCAAAATGTCTGATTTAAGTAGCTTGTTGTTGGGTATGCGTCGAGTTACCATAATATCACATCGATTAGAAATGGGAAGACTTATGAGTTCTCGCCAGCATTGGTTACATCCAATTGGTATGAGGCCTTTTAAGAGAGAAGCTAAAAAGCAAAAACCATGAGGGCTTAGACCCAAAGTGAAAAATATCATACCAATATGGATATGAATGGGTCCTTGGGTTTCACCTTAAATCCACAAATGAGTTCTCGACATTGACATACATTGTACATGTTAAGAGAGGACCATTTTTTTTAGATTTTAGAATTTTTTTATTTTGGTTTTTAAATGTTATAATTTATGTTTATAATTAAATTTACTTCAAATAATAAAAATTAAGTTGTTCACAAAAGAAACCATTAATAAAGTGTATCACTTTTTATTCATCATTTTTATAGTGATTAGATTTATTTTTTATGTTCCTAATCATTTATAAAAATTATAAAAATATAATTAGGTGCAAAAACCATTAAGTCATTTTTTACTAAGGGGGTATTTGTTTTTTTTACTTAATATCGAATGTAACTTTTATTTAGCTGAATGATGAATAAGGCTTAATAGTATTTAGTATTAAGTTATTTATTTTGTTAATATTGTATTTTTATTAAGTATTAAGTTGTTTGTTTTTTATATGCTTAAAATCAACATCTTAAATTGTGACACTTGTGACGCCCCAAATCCCGGGAGTTCATTGACAACCCGTCAACCCGCAGAAAACCTGTGTCTCATATCATGAGACTCAGCACATAGTAAAAATAGCCGCCCAGGCCCGTACGTCACTACTCATCAAAATATCACCAACTATATTACCATAGTTTTAAAGAGTTATTACATTACTCTTAATACAAACATATATTAAACTTAAGAGTTCTAATACATGTTTTACAAATTTACATATCAAAGCCACAACCCGGCTTTCTTCTCAAAAGTGGCCTCTATTGAGCGCCGTCTTCCCGAACACTCCTAAAATAATGTTCCCTCAGCCCGGGGTGGCTTGATATCCGATGTGGAATTATCCTACATGGGTTACTCCCCACCTAAGTGCATATGTAATGGAAACCCAGGCACATCAAGCGAGAATACATGATCCTACTTGAATGTCTGCATGATATGGATGGGAGTCATTCACGCCTCCCATGCTTGAGCCCTCACTAACTCCTCGTGCGTACCTAAGACCAAATGTAGAGAAAAACAACATTTTCAAAACAAAATGTTTTTGTTGTTCTGAAAACAAACTAGGAGTTTGGTAAAATCTATTAGATGACCCCTCAGGAAATTCTTTGGGGTAATCCTCCGAAGCGATCATAGGTCAGCCTCGAGATGAAGCTGTTGGGCTGACTCTCAGCAATTCTTCGGAGAAAATCTTCTTGAAATTCACTGCAACCATTTTCATTTTCTTCCGACATGCTCACCTATTGATATAGGTTACCTCGGTGCATATGAAATGCATTATACTTATTTCATCCAACACATGCCAATATATCGATCATGCGTATCTGCAGACCAAAGTTACATACATACCACATGTTGTTTATTCATGGCAATAACATAAAAATTAGCTCACATGCGGGCTAATTAACAATTCCTTCAATGACTCACACACAATTATATTTTCCTTATAATTCAAACATCCATATTTAACACGTCAATTAGCATGCATGCATCTGTTTTCCAATACACATTTCAAGCCATTTAATTCAATAATTACAGTTTTATTATCCTTCACATGTCATTCATGCTCCTCATGTCAAGCAACTACACACAAGCAATTTCACATAGACCATTTTGGTCAAACTACAATTCGGGTACATTTTTGAGTCCCAGCCGAAGCCGATGGGCTGTGCATGGGTAGCCTCTCTGAAACATCGGTTCCACTTTGTGAGGCAAGAAATCCATGGCCATTGGCTCAATCGACACAAAACCATAATTTAAGCACACAATTATAACACAAGGGGATGACAGCCTGGATCAGTCGGGGTATCCATGGGTCCCAAAGTTCAACAATTGATCCCAAGTTTTAGGACCAACCAAACGGCCATTCACGACCTCAAACACTCCATACTATTTACAAGACTCTTAAAACCGAAAATAATCGAGTAGGAGAAGACCCCTACCTTCCGGAGTTGTCAAAAATCCACAAAACCGATGTCCACGCATAGCCCTTACAGCATAGAACAACTTTGCTTCTTGGCCCGACGCGAACCAATGGGTCGAAAGCCAGGAAATCTAGAGAGAAGTTGGACTTTCTCTCTCTAGAATTTGATTTTTCCCTCCACTGCATGTACCAGCCAAAATGAGAGAAGTGTTCTCTTTTTTGTCATTTTATTCCCCCCTTTTTGTCCTCACTTGCCACTTGTCAACCTCCCATTGGTTGAGAGGATTACCCTTATCCACTTTATTCACCCACTTTGGATTTTCCTCCAATTAGAAGATGCCCACGTATCCATGGGCCCCACATGAGCTCAGTTGACTCGTGCACGACATGGCACACTTTGAGCCACTCAAAATGTGTCATGTATCCCGTACTACGCTCATTGCCTCGAAAAACGTGCAAATTTCGAATGTCTCGAAACCGACATGATGTGAATTTCTGAGAATGATTCAATGATTTGTCCGTTTCGTCATCAAGAGATCTAGAAAAATTTCGGATTTTGGCCAAAATGACCATTTACCATTTTTGAAAATTAGAAGTTTTCTTAGGGTTTCTAAAGCCTAAATCCAGGGAGTCCGTTGACCACGATCGACTGTGGAAACACGTAATACCGTATCATGAGACCCATACATGAGTAAAAATGGCCACATCAGGCCCATACATCCATACTCATCAAAATGTAATCAACTATATTACAATAGTTTCAAGAGTTAATTTCACTCTTATTCAGAACAAAGTTTTACAAAATTAATCATTCTAATACATGTTTTACAAAAATATAGAATCAAAGCCACACGTCGTCTTTCTTCTCAAAAGCGGCCTCTAGTGAGCACCATTGTAACACCCCGAAATATACCCTAACAGTTTCGGACTTGTTTAGGGTATATTAAAAGCTAAATGGAATTGTTCGGAAATAAATAAGCAAGAACTTGGAATTAATACAACAGTTAAGGGTAAATTAATAATTTACCAATTCATAACCCAAGGGTCATAATTTAATAAGTTTATATGCCAAAGTAGGATTTTGATAAATTGGTGAAATAAAAATGAAAGTGAGGACCAAAGAGTAATAAAAGAAAGATATTAGAATAAAATAAGAAAGAAAATTGTGGAAGAGACAAGTGGCTTGAAGGAAAGAGGGAGGAAGTTTCCTCCTTGGAAAGTGAAATAAAAAGGGGATAAGATCAAATAAAGATAAGATCAAAATAAATATCTCATTTTGGTCTTGGAGAAAGATAGAGCAAAAACGGATAAGAGAGAAGAGAAGAGAAAGGAAGAAGAAGAAGAAGAGAAAAGAAAAGAAGAAAGAAGGAAAAGAAAAGAGAAGATCACAGGTATGGAACTATGAATAATTGTATGGATACATGTCTTGGGTTGTATGGAACTATGAGTATTGGTATGGAATTTGAGTATAGTTTTGTATGGAAACTATGGGAGTATGGAAGTCTAGTTTTGGTCTAGACAGTTTAGATACATGGTTTAGAACCCTCTATCTTGTGTACAATTTGGGTTTGGGAACTCCTAAACTCATTTCGTGTAGGGTTGAGTTGAGAAAAGTTCTAAGGCTCCTATAGTTGTGTTTTGTGAGAGGGTTGGTGCAATTAGAACCAAGTAAATTTCCGTATTTTTGATCCTACGTATTAGCCGGACTTTAGAACTTATTTTTGGGTAAAAAATAAAGGGAATTTGGAAGTGATTCCTTCTAGTAAATTGTAGCCACATCAATGAACTTGATGTTAGGATTTTGAATTTCTCGAGTTGGACCTCCTGTAGACCAAGTTATGAAGTGCTTTTACTGAGTCAGCTCAGCTAGATTTGGTCGAATCGGATTCGTCCTAGTTTGGGTCAACTAGCCGGACCCTTAGAACAGGTTTTTGGGTCAGAAATAAAAAGAGAATTTGGCAGTAAGTCCTTCTGAAATTGTAGCCACATCCGTGAACTTGATGTTAGAACTTTTAATTTCTCGGTCGAGACCCCTATGGGCTGAGTTATGGTCTTTTCTGAAACGATCAAATGGAGTGAGAGGTCAGCCACAGGGTCGTCCAGCGGTCGACGGACCTCATGCAGCAGAGGTCAACGGACCTCATCCTGTAGAGAACCAGCTCATCTGTGAAACTCGGAGGTACAAGTCTTGTAAGTGTTTCGTCAGGTTTAAGTCGGTAGTCGGGATTTGATATGTATGACCTCCAACTTCGGAAGGTCATAACTCATTCGTCCGAACTCCGATTCGGGTGTTCTTGGACTCTATGGAATCCCATTGAGTCAAGAATCCATTGATATGCCTGAGGAGGATATTAGGTGTCAGACCGAGCTCACCGAGGTCAGGTCAGCTCGTCCAGTTCAGGATTTGACTACATATGACCTCCAACTTCGGAAGGTCATATCTCCTTCGTTCGAACTCCGATTCGGGTGTTCTTAGACTCTATGGAAAGTCCATTGAGTCAAGAATCCAGCCATACATAGTATGATAAAAGTGGAACTCATATTAGGTCCATAAATAGGAAAAATAGTAAGCAGATATGATAATCATAGTATATCATGCATAATATAAGATAGATATGAACAAGAAATAGCAACATAAGTAGTTTTGATATGAAAGAATATAGAAGAAAGAATAAAATGATAAGCAGAACACTTATAATTGTATGAGTGCTTAAGATCGGATATTGAATGACTAAGACATAGGAAGTCGGTGCTTGGCCTCCACAATGCTCTGGCAGCACATCACGTGGCGAGGCACGTCGCGAAGTCGATGCTTTGGCACGTATACATGACGGTGTGACCTCCTATTTAGTGTTAGGCACTTCTATTACGTGGGCAAGCCACGTCTCTGCATTACTAATCTTAGTGCATGTGCCGGTATATATTGTCAAGAGGTCTCGTTCATTCTTTATCTCGGTCTAAGCGACGAATGTTTATACGTGTGTATCTGAATAAGAAATGATAAAAAAGGTAAATAGTTTGGACATGAAGGGTACCTAAGAGGTATTAAGAAGAAGTCTATGTTACTGCCTCCTATAGGAGATAGAGAAACCCCGATCCCGATAAAGCACAAGTAAAGCGTCTAGTATAGAAATGTATAGGTATATGTCATAAGATATGATAGTATAATAAAGTACGCTGAAGACATAAGATGTTACAGGGGAATGAGTACATGTACACGAATGATAGGCATAGATGAATATAAGAATGAGTAAATGCATGCGATAAAAATATAAGAATATATGAGAGCCGAAGTAATGTAGGCTACAAATACGAAACGAATGCAGTTAAAGTAATGATAGTATATATTGCACAAGCCATCATGATATGAGAGTTATTCATGCTTATAAGATATGTACGGAAAATGTAAATGACCTTGAATGAACCATGATATGATAATGAAGTATAAGATTGCATATATATGTGTAAATTATATGTATGGAACATATATAAGCATGGGTATATGACAAGTATAGAATATGACATAAGTATATGATATGTTATATGTATATGTACATGTGTAAAGTGAGTTATGAGATATGAAAAATGCAAAGATAAGAATAAATGATTATACATATTGCAAATGATACCAGATAACCATAATTATTCGGGAATATGTGATATGTATTGAACATAAAATACACATGGATTGTCTGCTTAGAACCTAGTAGAGGGATAGATGGGCATACTTTATTAGGAAAACCAAGTCTGCGTATCACAGTTCGATATCGAGAGGCCCAGTTTGGAGTCGATGAGATAGATCCTGTTTGGATCACGGTGGCCACGAAAGGGTCACCCGCAGCGCCTCGGGCCTTATAGATGGTCATTGTCTCGCCTGTGTCGCAGCTATAACTGGGCCCTTATAGACTCTTGTTTCGCCACGGTGAGTCTGTGAGCCTTAGGCCCTTATAGACCATTGTTTTACACAGTGAGTACAGCGCCTTCGGGCCCTTATAGTTTCCTTTATCCACTTCTAAGGTTTATGCAGGCATGAAACATAAAAACAAATGATTTGAATATGACATATGAAAAGATATGATATGATATGAGAAGCATAGCCCTGCTATGTGATGACAAGTTCTGTAACATGAGATTATACGATCCGACATGCTATATGAAAATGTATAAGAATGTAAAATGATCACAGCTAATATGAAAAGAAGTAATATGAAAAGTAAAGCGGAAAGCGAGTATATGAAATGAGTACATGAACTGCAGGTACATAGCAGTACATGAACACGATGGTGAAAATAGTACGTGATGGCGATCTGTGATAACGATTATATGATACTTGGTACATGAAAATAGAACATATCAATATAAGCATGAAATTAATATATGTATAAGATATGACATACCTGACATAGGTTATGTGATATAGATATATAATAGACATAACTAATGAATAGATGGAGCATGCTATGACCACATGATAGAAAGGCATAAGTGCTAAGAACGATAGAGATAAGTAAAAGATGACAAAGCACAGGAATACAGTAAAGATATAGATAGAAGATATGTTAAAGATATAGAATATGTAACGGAAAAGATTGACATGCAATGGGAATGTAAAGATGATAAGTAATAAAAAGTTATATGAATATGTATAGATATATGAAATGCATATGTATAAGCTTGATGATCACGATTGGTGGTTGTCCATGCCCATGAACACTAAAGTAAAGCTTAGCACGGGTGTTCAATGTCTGTGTAGGTCTGAAGCTTGAGAAGACGGGGATAGAGGACGGGACATTCATCGTGACGAGACCGGCTCGAGGAGATAGGTGCTCCACTTACTTGTATTCATGATCTCTGATGTTTTGTCTTAGAAAAAAAAAATGTACATGTATAAGTAAATGGGTTTCAATATATGTGTATAGATTCGATGGACACCACTGGGTGGTAGTTCTTTTTTGTAAATGAAAATGATTTTTTTGTTATTACAGAAATTGTTTCGTATAACCGGTCTGAGTTCGGCTCGAGAAAGAACAGGTCAATGAGTCCCAGTATATAGTTTTGCGCCCGGACTCGGTTCGGATCCGCCATTTGGGTCGGATCGGGGATGGGGGCGTGACAACCGTCTTCACAAGACACTCCTAACTTGAAATAATTTTTTCCCTTGTGGGGTGAAGTGATGCCCGATGGTAGAGTATCACATGGGTTACTCTTCACCTAAGTGCTCATGCGATGAAAACACACATTCAAGTGAATTCATGATTCTTTACTCGAATGTCACATGCACAATTCCGTGCCTTGAGTCCTCAGAGCTCCCTCACATGCTTATGCCATGTATGAAAATCATTTCCAAACAAAAATATTTGTTTTAATTGTGGGCAACCCTCCGATATAAATACGTTGGACAATCCTCCGAGTCGAATTTGTTGGGTAACTCTCCGAAATTGTGTTGGGCCTCTCCGACATGAATTGTTAGACGATTTCCCAACACAATTCTTCGGACAACTTTCCGACAAAATTCTATTTGAATAAGTTTACAAAGGAAATCATTGTTTGGACAACTCTCCGATTTTATTTGTCATGCACTCACACCTACTATTCTAGGGTGCCCCAATGCATATGAAATGCATTATGCCATTTCCATATAATACATGTTAATATATTAACAAAATTTACACACAACATGTTATTCAAACATAGAAATAACATAAAATTAGCTCACATGGGCTAATATAAAATCCAATGATCCCGTCTTAGGACTGTAGCATCACACAAAATAACATAACATATTTATTCAATCAAGCAATAACATATTCACACTTTCCAGGCCACACCTGACAGTCCGCGGTCGGTTCGAGGCGTGAGAAGCCATTAAGGATTTCTTGGCTCGGTCAGATCTTTTGGGCCCGAAAACAAGGCCATCAAGCCTCGAATATCCTATCCATTAAGATGACTCTTAGCCAAAGAATAAAACCGTAGGAGAGAACCCTACCTCTCGGAGTTTAGAAACTCTGATCTCGGTGCCCACTAGTAGCCGCACCTTTATAGACCAACTTTTCTTCTTGGCTCCAGGGTTCGACAGTCGATCACGGAAATCTAGAGAGAAGTTAGACACCTTCCTGCAAAAACCTTATCTTCCTTCTCCCTTTCCTTTTCCCTCTCTTTTCCCCCATCCCATCAGGTTGGAATTGAGTTAGGTCGAAGGGTGTCCTCTCATGCCCACATGTCAACATCCCATTGGTTGACTTGGATTTCACCTCATCCCTTATCCATCTAACATAGATTTCCATCTAATGACATGATGCCACATGTCTTTCATGGGTCCCATTTGAGCTCATGTTTGACTCATATTGCACATGACACGTGACACCTCTTGAGCCACTCACAATGTGCCATGTGTCCTGCACCACTCCGGTGTCTAGAAAAACGTGAAATTCTTATTGTCTCGGAATTCAACGAAATTCGATGTGGTAGCTAGATTTTGCAAGACGATTCCAACGGTGAAGTTCGTTTTGTCATCCGAGATCTAGAAAATTTTCGGATTTTGACCAAAATTACCATTTTACCATTTTTCAGAAAATTAGAATTTTCTCGGGTTTTACATAAATATATTAAGAAATAAAGGTTAAGTCGGTTTGTTTGTGTACTTGATGAGACAACTTTATTACTATGATAAAATGGAAAGTATTTGAATAGCCATATTAACATTTTGTATATTTACAAGAAATTAAAATGATAAAATTATTATGATAATCAATTTATTATTATTCTTACAAAAATAATTATTATAATTGTTATTGAGATTTATTTAACTAAAATAAAATATACAAAAATAATAATTTAAAAATAAATAGATTAATGAAACCAAAATTAAATATTCAGTGTCTTTAAAATATTTTGAAAGATTTTGTGCAAGCTCTACAATATGGCTTTTCTAAATATAAAAATCAAAAATATTTTGATTTTGTGTAAAAAAATCATATATAAGTTATGAAAAATTAAAAAAATAATAATCTAAAGTTTGAAAGTAAATTACTTTTAGAAAAAAGGGTCCCTAACTTTCAGTTCATATATTTTTGTATTGATTGGATGATTATTTAAGTTTAAATCTTTTTTACACCTGGGGGCTTTATTCAACCTATTTTAGAATCACTAAACTCATTAGTTATCATATTATATCTTGCATGCTTTGGAAAGTCTATTTATCTCATTAAATTAAAAAAAAAAAATTGAAACAATAATGTTATAAGCAAGGGAGTAGTAATTTTGGATTTAATTCATTATTTGAGTTTAGATCAATTTTTAAAATCAAATATGTGTTCCTAAATATAATGTTTTCCTTTCAAAAAAAATAATATAATGTTTTAACTTTTGCTTAGTTTTAAATCTATCTGTCTAAATTTTTAGTTTAATTTGAATTGATATCTATTTTTTGTATTATTTATGAAATAATTTGCTTAGTTTTAAATCTATCTGTCTAAATTTTTAGTTTTAATTTGAATTGATATCTATTTTTTGTATTATTTATGAAATAATAAAGTCTTTAATAAATTCATATATTAAGTTGTATTTTGAATTTTATTTGTTCAATAGAAAGGTCACTATCATGTCGTTACACATTGATAACAAATTAAAAAAATCATTCAAAATGAATTTAGTGTAATTTTAATATTAATTGGATCAGTTCTAAATTCTATGATATCTAGCATTAATGAATCCGATTTCTGTTTTCAAATTATTTTTAAAGTTAATAAACATTATGTATATATCCATTGTGGTTTGATTTGAAATATATTTGTCTACGTAAAGCTTTACACACATATATATATATATATATATATATATATATATATATATATATATATATATATATATATATATATATATATATATATATATCGTATATAAATATTTTATTTTATTTACTTTTCTATAGTTATTCTTTTTAATTTTTCAAAATAATTTGGTTTGGAAGCCAAAAATAATAATAATATCCTTCAACTATGACTCAAGTGTCAACTTAAATCATTCAACTAATTTATTATTTTTTGTTATTTTTGCCTTTCTCACATAATAGCTAATGGAGACACATTAACTATTGCTCACATGACACTTTTTTACAAAAAAAAAAAAAAAAAATGATAGGTCACACTTACTTGTGGACATGAGTAGGGATGACAATAGGGCGGTTTTTAGTGCAACCTTGTCTTGTCCCCTAATGGGATAGGTATAGGGGTGTTTTATCGGGTGCAATGACGAGGTTTGGGAGTTTTTAAGGCCGGAGTCGGATTCAGGCGGGAGCAGTTTGCTTCAACTCAACTCGCCCCACCCAGATTATATATTTGCAAAATTTCTCTATAGGTATTTAAAGGCACCATTTAGCAAACCCTAATCATTCATCGCCGCATCCTCGTTTGTAAATCTCTTCCAACAAATTCAATCACTTTGATTCATCTCTCCTTCTTCAATTCATCTCGGCTTAGGTTTCGGCGCCACCACCATCATCATCCTCTTCCTTTTCCTCCTCGTTCAGGCATATCTTTTAGCAAACTCAATCAACTCCTTTGTTGATCGGTGTGCTGACAAATGGATATGGACATGGTGTTAGAAGAAAAAGGGCCTTCAGTTATGCATTTTTTGTTTGTCTTCTATTCATTTTCTTTTTATTTATTTTCAAGTTGGGTGTTAGTAGTAAGTATTTGGGTTAGTGTCATCAAGCCTGTTATTTCACTCACATACCAGTATGACTATGAGAACATAACAAAAAATGATGAACAAAACTATAATGCAATAAAATGGAACTTGTTTGCATAAATTAGAAACTGATCAAGTCTTGTGTTGGACATAATTTCCTTAAGACAATTTATTGCCCTGAAAACTTTTTCTCTATTCCTAAATGCTTGAATGTGTACTGTCCTGTGGACAAGACTTTCGTGGTATTTGATATGGGCGTGGAAGCAGGAGTGTCAATAGCATGGAGAAGGCGCAATTAGATGAGTCAGTGTACGAAGCGAAATGGCGTTTTGGAGTAGAAAATCTCTTGCTGATTCTCAAGATGGGGCTGGCTGATCATAGTGGGGGCGAGGCGACGACGGTGGTGAACAAAGATGTGCTAAGGTCCTCCACCTGAAACTAGGGTGCGAGCAGATTACAAGGTAGGTGTATATCTTCTTTCAAAGTCTTGTTCGTCAGATATGGGACCTGAGCTTTTTCTAGCTCAAACTTTTTTGTTAACATAGCCAGTGGTGATGTTTGGGCAATTTCTGAATCACTCCTTAATGGTTTTGAGCAACTACGATATATATAATCTCTTCATCTCCTCATGGAGGAGAACACATTCCCATGTGGACCCACTACAAAGAGTTTATGGGACCCATTTTAATTTTAGCTTGAAGATATCTAATTTATTATGCTCAAACCCATTTTTCCAACAACCATCATTCTTTTTTTGGCATTTCTCTTTTAAGCCCCATTTAAGGGCATGAATAAAAACCCTTTTTGGTGTGAAAAGCTCCAAAAAATTTTGTGCTCACTACTTGTTCGATAAAATTCCTCTAAGAACTTATTTTCAATTTTAATTGATTTTTAGCTTTTGGGTTGCATCAGTTGAAGGTTCTCAGTGAACTAAAGTCCTCTTACAAGTAATGAAGATGATGGGTGGTGTGTGTGTTGGGTTTATGTGTCAATGCTTTTTTTTTCTCTTTGTGATTTAATGTTAGGTTTGAGTGAAAAATGATAAGAATCGAGCTTTGTTCATAGTATTTATGTTTTGATGCGTTAAAAATTGAATTAGAACAAAGTAATTAAGTTTCAAGCTTTGTTCTTACAAGCTTTTGACTGAAAATTCAATTGTTATATTTTATGATTTTTTTTTATCATAAAATGGGAAGGGGTGGGACGGGGTCGGGATTTTAAGATTTTATTTATGTCAGGTTTGGGATTGGGATATCCAACCCATTCTGGGTTTGGGACGGGTACTGGAAATCATAAAAAAGTTGGGACGAAGACATGACGGGGTGACCATCCAGACACACCCGTTGCCATCCCAGACATGTGAAAGTCGTAGGAAATTCATGATATAGTAAAGTAATAAATTTTAATTTCAGTATGAAATTAGTTATGAATACCATAGTATAATTCAAGATACTTGTAATTATTTACTATAATTTATTTTTAAAACATATTAAAAAAGTTAAAAGAAAATATTTTCTAATATTTAGTTTCACAAAAAAAAAAAAAAGAAAATTAAATTTATTAGATGGATTCTCTTTTTTTAAATAATTTAATAATTATATATATATATATATATATATATATATATATATATATATATATATATATATATATATATATATATATATATATATATATATATATATATATATATATATATGTGATGCTCCGAATCTCGGGGTCGGGTTAATGACACCGTCGGCCACGGAATACTACGTGGATGTCGAAGTAACTTAGACACCACACCATCGTGTCCCCTTTTCCGGGACCTGTCAGCCCACGGAATACTCGTGGATGTCGAGTAACTTGAGCACACCACCATCGTGTCCCCTTTAGGGACCCGGTTTACTTGAAAATCGGGGCGGGAGTCTCCTTTATACGGGGGCTCTGCAATACAACTTTGTCTGATTACATGTGACATGGCTGATATTATGATCTGAGTCCACATAAGGAGTAAAGAAATGGCCATGTAAGGCCCACACGTTTTTACACATTATCAATCATAAGAAAGTATGTGGTGCTAAACCTAGTCCATAAGGTTTAAATTACTTCACTCTTATACAAATAAATACAACTTAGACTTTTTCTCAATCCGGAGCCTCTAAGGAATGTCCATTGGTAGCTGTCCGCACTTTTTGATGTGGTCCCACTACGGGGTGAGCATGTTGCAATATTGGATTAATAGTCAAAGATTCTCTATTGTAATTCTTTCCTATTACTATTCTTCTCTTTTAGGCAAGTAACTTAATTATAGGAAACTATTATATTCTTTCCTAGTTTAGAGATATTTCTACATTAGGCAAATAATAACTTAATTATAGGAATAGCTTGATTGTAGGATCTCTACTATCCTACATAAACCTGTACATGTAAAGATACGTAATTATTATGAATAAAAAATATTTTTCTCTATTTACAAGTTGGTATCGAACCACGAGAGCCACAAATCATTCTTCTTTGAATCCTTAAACCATGAGACAAGTCATATTACGAAACATCTGTCTGATCTACCCCGAAGTATTTATTGACACGAGGAGTTCGTCATTGATTCGAGGAATTGTATTGAATGAGACCAACTATGATATGTGGTCTTAAATGTAGAGATCTGCGAATTCTTTGAGAAGGAGAAACTCTCCTTCATTTGTGGCATCGCCGCCACCTAAGGAGAAAGATGAAGGCTATGAAAAGTGGTATTCAGACAATCATAAGGTCAAAAGATGGTTGCTGATATCTATGTCCCCGGAGATTATGAAGCGATACATTCTCTTACCTACCGCATGAGATATTTGGAAAGCTTTGTCTAAAGCCTTTTATGATGGAGCGGATGAATTCTGAGTTTTGCATTGGGCTAGAGGCTTTCTGCCAAGCCAAAGTGGTAGACCACTCTACATGTATTATAGGCCCATTGTCTTCAGGTGAGTTGGATCATGTCATGATAAGGTGGTCGTGGTGGATGAGACAGATGTTGCATCTATCGAAATTGCTTGACGAAAAGGGTTATCTTATATCTTTCCCATTTGGATTAAGAGGGTGATTTCGAGCAAGTGCGCGGCGAAATCTTGAGGAAGGATCCTATCCCTGAATTAGAAGAGTGTTATGCCCTAGTTCACCGCGAAGATGTTTGACGCGGGGTGATGAACAGACAATTAGAAAATTATAAAGCTTCATCCATGGTGACTTGGAATCGATCTAATCAAAACCGGTACCCTCCAACACCCGTGAGACCAATAAAAGGCCCTGACCCGATGCATCCCCAAGGTGCTAATGGGAATGAATCATCATCTGAATGCACTGTTTATGATCGGCGAATTAAATCACAATCGATGCTATGAACTTGTGGGATATCGGAATGGTGGGATCATAGCCGTGATTCAGGAAGAAATTAGAAGGCCTCTGCGGCAATTGGTGACAAAGGCCAGAGGATGATAGCGGTGAAAGTCCTCGGCATTGGCGGCGATGGCAGTTATGGTGGTAAGGTTTTAAATATTTCAATTTCTAATAGTGCATGGATAATTGATCACAGAGTTGCTCACGGATCATATGACATTTGATTCTGGGCAAGTTTCACCTCTTAAATTTTCCTCCACAAAATTTTGTTTCAACCTTGATTGTACCTTAATTAGATTATTGGGAAGGATCCTTGTCCCTCACTAACACCTTGAATTTAGATTCTATTTTGGTTGTTCCCTTTTTGAATTATAATCTTTTATTAGTTTCTCAAATAACCACTGCCTTATTTTGTGTTGTCATTTTTTGGCCTGAATTTTGTGTATTTAAGGACATCCGGACAAGGCAGACGATTGGTTGTGGTGTTAGGCGAGGGAAGATGTATTACTTGGACTTGGTGTCCAAAAGGTCGGGATGAGTTGCGTCAAGATTTAAAGATTGGGGGTTCACGAAAAAAAGGGGAAATGCGAGATATGGTTATGGCATCGGCGTGGGGGCTTTACTTCTTTGGTTACATGAAGAAATTATTTCTAGTTTATTTGCAAACTTTGATGTCTCTAGTTTCAAATGTGATGTTTGTGAACTTGCAAAATGTCGCCGTGCCGTTTCCATTAACCTTGAATAAAGTCCAGGTTCCTTTTATGATCATATATTCGATGTTTGGGGCCCGTACAAATTTTCTACTTTGCCGGATGGATCGGGGTGGTTTGTTGCTTTTATCGATGATTGTACCAGGATGACTTGGGTATGTTTGATGATGTCCAAAAGTGAAGTAACTTGTTATTTCAAAATTTTCATAAAATGGTTTGTAGTCAGTACAATGCACAGGTTCAGGTTCTCCGCAATGACAATGGAGGTGAATATTTGAGTTTTGAATTGAAGCGGTATTTGGAAGCCCGTAAGGAACTATTCATCAAACTACTTGTGATACACTATGAGAATGAAATTGGTGGGAGCGGAAAAATTGTCACTTATTGGAGAGTTGTCAGGTGCTTCATTGATAAGAAGCACATATGCCTTTATCCTATTGGGGACACACACTTACCTCTGCAGCATATTTGATCAATAGAGTACGCTGACACTATTGATTCAGGACACCATCCAGGCTCTCATTGGAAGCAATTGTTGCTCGATTTGTCAAACTTACTTCCTCATGTCTTTGGTTGTGCATTTGTACATGCTTAAGCAGCGTCATGTGACAAGTTGACACCTCGAGCATTGCGATGTGTCTTTTAGGGTATCTGCTTATCAAAGGGTATCGTCTTTATCCACCCTCTAAAAAAAAAAAAGCGACGAATGTTTGTTACAATGGATGTAGTTTTCCATGTGAGACTCGATGTATTTTTCCTGCAGTCGAACTTGAGGAACACTGGAAGAAGTTCAAGCTACAGACTATAGTTAAGTCTCTAGAGAAGGGGCTATGCGAACTGTTAACAATCTGAATGGGAATGAAAGGAATCTTTGAACTTGGTAATGAGAATACTGGTGAATTGGATTTGAGTGGGTATAAATTTGGACCACGGTGGCTGATGAGCGTGATGAAGTCTAGGCGATGAATTTGTGGATCAACCTCATTACAGATCTCTCGCACCACGGGCAGGCGATACACAGGCAATCGCATGCGGGGATGGTCTGGCTGCAGTGTGCGAACCACCCAGAAAACAACTACCCGCCGCGTCAGGCAGGTGACCTAAACCCACATATGAACTTCGGGCTTTCTAGTAAGTTAAATATCCGGCCAGGTCATTATGTGTATAACCATCAGCTTGTTTGAATCAAATAAGTCATTTATCATCGATTATCTATTGTATCACATTCTAGCGGTGTGCAGGAAGACTTAGCTGACCCAAGGTGGAAAGCTGCTATAAATGAGGAGACGAAATCCTTGTAGAAGAGTGAAACTTGGGAACTTGTTGATCGTCCTCCAAGGAAGAAACCACTTGGATGTCGGTGGGTTTATACTGAGAAGCATAAAGCATATGGTACAATTGAACGTCTTAAAGCGAGACTGGTAGCAAAAGGGTACACCCAAAACTATGGAATTGATTATATAGATACATTTGTAGCTAAAATCAACACGATTCGAGTCTTATTGTCTATGACATCAAGCACAGGATTGGCCATTCTGACAATTTGATGTGAAAAATGCGATCTGCATGGCGAGTTGTCCGAAGAAGTGTACATGGATTTGCCACCAGGGTGCATGATACCAGAAGTGCATTGTCGAAAAGTGTGCAAATTAAAGAAATCGTTGTATGGGCTAAAACAATCTCCGAGAGCATGATTTGGAAGGTTCACGAAGTCCATGAGGTCTTTTGGCTACCATCAGAGTAATTCAGGCCACACTTTATTCCTTGAAAAAACATCGCCGTGAATCTTTGCCCTTATTGTGTATGTTGATGACATAGTGGTTATAGGAAGTGACCACGATGAAAGGAAGGCTCTACAAAGTTACTTGTTAAGCGAATTCTAAATGAAAGACCTCGGTCATGAAATATTTTCTTGGGATCGAAGTGTCTACACGATCGATAAAAGGATTTTCTTATCACAAAGAAAATATGCTTTAGATTGCGAGAAGCGGTATGTCAACTTATGTCGACCGAATTTGATACACCGATGAAGAAGGATTGAAATTATGTGTTGAGACTAATCGGGTGCACATTGAGAAAGGGAGATCTCAGGCTCGATTGGAGATTGATGTACTTAGACCACACTAGAGTACAGATCTTGCACATGCATTAGTATTGTTAGCGGTTTATGCATAATCCTGAAGAACAACATATGAATGCAGTTATGCGCATTTTAAGGTATCTAAAGTCCGCTCCTGGAAAGGGCATTTTGTTCACTAAAAATATAGATTGTCAAATTGTGGATGGATATAGTGATGTTGACTAGGCTGGAGCAATAGATAACAGACAATCTACTTCGGGATATTTCACCTTTGTAGGTGGTAATCCCGTTACATGGAGAAGTAAGAAGTAGAATGTTGTTGCACATTCAAGCCTGTTCAATTTAGGGTATGACCTTGGAATATGTGAAGCATTGTGGCTAAGACTTCTATTGATGGATTTGGAAATTTATTTACTGGGCGGCGATTCGGCTTTATTGTATTGATAAAGCGACTTGTGATATTGCTCATAATCAGGTACAGCATGATCGTGCAAAGCATGTGGAGGTAGAGCTGGATTCTTCATTAAGGGAAATTGGATGAGAAAATTCTCGAGGTTGCCTAGATTCGATCCGAAGATCAATTGGGTGATATCCTCACCAAAGTTGTTTCAAGTCGGTGTTCTCAAGTTTTTGGGCAAATTTGGGCATGTGTGACATCTATGCACCAACTTGAAGGGAAGTATTTTTAATATTAGTTAATATTCAAGATTCTCTGTGTAATTCTTTCCTATACTATTCTTCTCTGTTAGTAGTAGCAATTATGAAACATTATATTCTTTCTAGTTTAGAGATATTTCTTTGTTAGAATAACTTAGTATAGAAATAGCTTGATTGTAGGATCTCTACTATCTCTATAAATATGTACATGTAAAGATACATATCTATTATGAATAAAAAATATTCTTCTTCTATGTTTTACAAGTGAGCAAAGCCTAGTAGTGATAATCACCTACAAGAAATTTACTCTCACCCTAGTGCACATCACGTGGTTGCCTGATCAAACACACACATCAAAGTCTGACATACACATCTGCACGAGATGTCACATAAGATCCATGCCTTGAGTCCTCACGATTCTCTCACACATGCTTGTGCCATGTATGAAAATCGTTTCCAAAACAAAGATGTTTGTTTTATTTGTAGAAAACCCTCACGGTAAATAGTGGACATACTCTGATAATTAATTTTGTGGACAACCCTAGATACATATAGTGAACTTACTCAGTAATAATTTTATGGACAGCAAAGATGAATAATTGGACATTACTCCGATAATTAATTTTGTGGACAACCCTCCGATACATATAGTGGACTTACTCTGATAAATAGTTTTATGGACAACCAACTGAAATAAATAATGGACATACTCCGATAATTAATTTTGTGGACAACCCTCCGATACATATAGTGGACTTACTCCAATAAATAGTTTTATGGAAAACCCTCTGAAATAAATAGTAGACATACTCCGATAATTAATTTGTGACCTAGATATATTTTTCTCCAAAGCTATATCATGCACTTACACCTAGTGTTTCTGAGGTTATCACATTACCTGTAAATGCGATATCGCTGCCAAATTCTCATATTACATGTATGATGCACCTTTACAAGACCATTCTCATTAGTTGTACTTCATATCAATTTCCATGCAAACATATATTGCAAGCATATAAGTTCCATATATTTCATGCCAATATATATATATAGATATATAGATATCATATCAAGCATATTAGCATCCATCAATCCATGACTAAAAAAATAATGTCATATAGAATTCCTTAGGCTAACTCACTGGCAATTCATGTCTGATAAGCCCTGACATGCCATGCAATGGTCATGTCAAAACTCGACTATTCACACTGACACAACCTAGTAACCCACACACTTGGGGAAAAACATAGATTTTCAGCATAGTTGTGATCACCCACTGCCTTCCACAGTCACATGGAAAGAATCTTGACTCAATAGGCTTTCCATAGAGTCCAGAGGCTTACGAAATGGAGTTCGACTGCAAGAAAGATATGGTCGTCTAGTTGGAGGCACACAATCGAGAAATCGACCATTGTGTCCTATGCATCTTAGTGCGACACTAACTTTTAGCAAGGTTGTGGACACCAATTGCCTTCCACAGGCATATGGATATATTCTTGACTCAATGGGCTTTCCATATAGTTCACCCGAAACGGAGTTCGGACGAAGAAATTATAGCGGAAATACGAAGTTGGAAGCATGAGCAGGAAATGGCCTTTTGTGTCCCCATGCCATAGCGTGCCCACTTATTTGTAGCGTGGCAACAACCTGTTGCGCTATGGCGTCTTTATTTATCGTATGGCGTGCGAAGGCTCCCGCTTTGCCCCGTTTGTGCTATTTTTCATCGGGTGTCACGAGTGTCAGTTCACCCGACTGACCAACGAGTCTCAATTTGGGCATCAAATTAGCCATAAACATGGCACAAAACCCACCTCAAACGACTTTTTCAGGTATACGACAACAATTTCCAAAAACAGCAGTTTGAAACAAACCCGACCACAGAGTTCGATTCGGACGGTCAGAAAACCATTCGACCACGGCTTCGATCCCAATGTAGGAAAGCGTGCCACAAGGCCGTTCTGACCCCAAAATAAAACGATCCATTTAATATGGCCCACAGAGACAAAAATTAATAAAAGTAGGAGAATAAACCCTACAATGTATACTTTCAGTCCACTGACTTAGGACTGCTTTGTGAATAATACGGTAAAACCACGATGATCAATTAGCCATTCTCGGCCCCCGATAAAAAATCCAAACCATTGAATGGACTTTAGATAGGAATTAAACAAAATAGGAGAAAACCCCTACCTTAATTAGCGTGATTTCTCGGAACATCGCCTTTTCTCGATTTTCGTGAAAACCCAAACCTTGGACCTTGACAAAATATTGTGATTCCGATACCCACACGTAGCTCTCGTCTCATAGACCGACTTTGTCTTTTGTTCCAATGAAAACCCTCACGATCGATTTATTAAATCATAGACATAAATAGGCTCTCTCTCTAAAAATCACTCTCACGTACACCTCCTTTGTCTTATTAGTTCCCTCTTTTCTCACCTTTATTATCTTTTTATCCATTTCTTTCATTTTTTTTTTATTTTTATTTAGATACATGGCTCATATTGCCTCATTCGGGTCCGTTTCTGCCCCGAAACAATTTATTTTTTTTCAGTTCAAGTTATATTAAATGAACTTAGTTCAAGCCATTTCCTGACTTCCAAGATTTTCGTAAAAATCTCGTCACTTGAGTCATTGACGACTTATCATCTAGAAAATTGTAAAAATATCCCGACTGTCTTAGAATTCAATGAAACTTTTCTAGGTCATTTAGTTTATGGAGGCGAATCCAGCAGCCGCGATGCATTTTCGTCATCAGGAATCTAGAGAATTTTCTAGGCTTCCTTGAACTATTATGACAATTTATTATTATTATTATCATTTAGCCTTTTTTTTTTTTTGAAATTTCTAATTTTCCCGGGTTTTAAATATATATATATATATATATATATATATATATATATATATATATATATATATATATATATATACTATATATATATATATATATATATGACTTAAAGGAATTGTGTATAAATTAAATACTAAGCATAAATATGTTTTAAATTTATTTATTTATTTTTTATTTCCATGCTCAACACCAACTTCATCAAATAATTCGATATTTTTTATGTTACCATTTTTTAGGCCACAATGTTTAATTGCTGAAAGAATAATGAGAGAAAAAAATCATGTTTAATTTTACAATAAAAAAATTTGTATTGTCAAAGAAGGGTAAAAAGTATTAGTTTTAAATACTATAAAAGTAAAAACATTGCAAGATGATAAATTCATAAGTCATAAAGGTTTATCGTCATAAGTATTATTTTCTTGGTTTTATATTTGCTTTGTAGATTTGAACCACAAATGCCTTTTGTGGCATACATTCATAAAAGGTTGTATGACTGAGATGCATTAAGATTTGCATAAGTCATAAGTTCCTTGCAAAATGATAAATTATTTATGGTCAAAATTAGACAATCTTTTAAGATTGTAATATAGTACCTCCTAATTAAAGTAATGGCCTGTCTTGACCATTGCAATAGGTTTTCCATAGGGAATATGCTAATATATATGACATTTGATGAATCATGATATTGGGCTCTCCTCTATGGTTTAAAAATGGCATGGGAAAATAGAGTTACAAGACTTATGGTTGAAGTAGACTCCTTAGTTGTCTTTAATTGGATTAAAGGGTTGGTGGAACCAGCAAGCTCTCATGTCAATGTGATCCAAGAATATAAGGAATAGCTTCAAAGGGGATGGATGGTTAATGTCAAGCATGTCCTAAGGGAGGGTAACTTGGTGGCGGATAAGCTAGCAAAGCTCGCTCTAAAGTCTCATAGTAGGAATAGCATAAGAGGCACTATTGACTAAAACAAGTGACAAATAAGGTAGGTACCATGCATGCATGATGCCTCATGAATTTGAAATTGTGTGTTCCTTTGGGTGATCTTATTAACTTTTAATAGTGAATACAATTTTAATTTTTTTTTAAGTTAAAACCGTAGTTGAGTAACAGTCTATAGTAGTCATATACCCCCTAATGATTGAGGCAATGTGGCCAAGCAGTGACAAATAAGATAGGTACCATGATACCTCATGGGTTTGAAATTGTGTTCCTTTGGGTGATCCTAAGAACTTTTACTAGGAAATTTATGGCTACAATAATTCCTTAGTGAAATTGAGCATATGCACTGTATGAGGTAGATCAAGCATGATAATTGTTCACATTGGGAAGATTTAATATTCAAGGATTAGAAATATAATCTTGAAATATTGTTAACAATATTTATATGGTTAGACTACTAATCCTAACTCGTGAGCTTCTATGTGAGTGGTAAGTAGATCATACATTAAAAAAATTTATATCTCAAGTTAACATTATAGATGATGTTGAAGTACAGTTGACTCTATCCCGATCATTTATACCTTAATCTTGAAGGGTCAAATATAAAAATGACCCAAATATTAATATTCCCCTTATAATTGGAGAGATGTTTGCAACTCATTTCATTTTTTTTTCCACACAATTATAAATTTTGGTAACTTTCAACTTAAAGAAAAAAGAAGATGTTTTTCTTTATATGCCTATCTTATTTCCTTGAACAACGTGTGCATGGATCACCGGTGATGTTGGTGAAAGAGAAAATCCATTATGTAATGTGTTTGGACAATAAATTATAACATGTTAGGAGACAGAAAAAAATGATTTTGAAATTAAGGAGGAAATTTATATATGCCATCAATTAGCAACTGAGTAGTTCAATTAATGCAATTATATATGGAACATTAATTAATGAAACTTGTAGAAGTAATTATTCCACTATTAAAAACACTGATTTCAATTAATACCTAAATTAATGACATTTATCATCTGTTATACTCACATTTATGCAAGGCTAGCATTGATATTCATCATTTTAATATTAATTTAAATAATGATGTACAAAAGATGTAAAAGCAAGACCCCATCCCACACATATGTATATGCCAAATACCAAAGCAATTAGCTCATCTTTTCTTCGTAATTTATTATTATTAAAAGAAAATGAGAGTAGTGGGAGGGGATATTATATAGTATGATGATGAAGATGATGATGGTGGTATTAATGTGTATCTGAGCAGGATGGAAGATGGTGCATGGAATGAGCTATTGGAGTGTGCCATTGACAACTCACCAGGCTGCTTCTGCTAGACCATATCACGGGCCGAAATGTGCAATAACTTGTGCAGAACATTTACATCAGGATTGACGGATGTGGTCATGACATCTATCACATTTTATGTTCAGCCTGTTTCACAAGATGCTGCTCTCAAATGATAGAAATGGTGAAGATCTGTGCTATAAATGACATCGTCTCTGTCATCCACAGGTTCAAGAAATACGCCTCCCGTATGAGGCAGTTTACTGCCCGCCTCTTGAAAGAGTGTAGCGAACGTACTGGAGAAGAATACCACTGACTAATCTATTTTTAACATACCAATATTATAATTAATTTATAATATTAGGAAATAAATAACAGTTTATATATATACCATATATATATATATATATATATATATATATATATATATATATATATATATATATATATGCCGTGCAAACCCACCCGGCCTATTTTTCTTTTTAACATCTATTTATTAACGCATATCAGTTGTTATTTGTGATATTCAGTTGTTACAAGGTTGAGTCTAAGAGCCTTCCGTTCCCGTCCCCAGGCCTCGAGGGCATATGTAAGTGTCTTATTATTTTATGCGTGTTTTATTCTATATGTGTCTTTAGTGTCGGCCCACCCTCTTTTTCTTTTCTTTTTACATCTATTCATTGCAGTATCACATTGTTGTAAATAGTGTATTTTCTTATTATAGTTTGATGAAAGAAGCTTTGGGCCTCAGTTCTCTAAATCATTCATGGACTGGAAAAAGGGGTGTTGTAAAATATGTTTAGGGTGGACATAGGTCTGGGTTGATCATTAAGCGATTTTTACCAAAATTTAAAGGCGAATGTATTTGCCTGAATTTATACATATTCACTTATGTTCCATGCTAGCTAGAGTGGCAATTCGGGCGAACAAGATGGGGCAGGTTGGGTCAAGGGCTGCCAAATTTAATAAAGTTTTAGAGCCATAGTTGGTGCCCCAGCTTCGAGGTTAACATTCACAACTTTGTCAACCATGGAATTTCTATCTTAGGTCATCTTGCATAAGTCTTTGTCTGGGACCACAGTTACCATCTACGTGAACCTTGAGTTACTCGGCCACCACCTCAATACATCCCTTTATGGGACCTATTATTCACATTTAATCTAAAATATGAAAATAACCACTTAAATTCAGTTCGTAAGAGTCCCGGCCACTGACCCTCTTACCATAATTACATACCCGACTATTGATGATAATCTCAAAAGAATTTAGTTACAATTCTTTTATACAATTTAATTTTTACAAAAGTTTTATCAAGGCCACATGTCGGCCTTCTCCACAATCATGGCCTCATCGGAGCGCCGTCTCCTTGTACCTGAAAGGGGGTCCTACAACCTGGTGAGCAATGCCCAGCAGAGAAATATTACTACAAGGGCTACTCCCTACCTTAGTGCACATGCAGTAACATAACAACGTTCAAGTAAAGCATGCGATTCTGCAAATGCAATGTGTGGATGAGAATCTTGTCACCCTATCCTCTGTCCAGGAGTCCTCTGGACTCTCACCAATCGTATCTTAGGCGGTGAAACCAAATCGTCATTATGTTCCATCCCGATAAACCATTTTTTTCAAAACAAACACTTTTGTTTATAAATCAAAATCCATTGGACGGTTCCCAGTATCAAACTTGCATTTCCCGAGTTCATGTGTTTATTCATTTGTAGACCACGGTTCAGGTTTACCTCTACGGGGCGCCGCAGCGCCTTTACGACATTTTGCGAACTGCTTGATCATGTCTAACCTCTCAATCTTTGGGTCTTTTCGCTAGGGGATCTAACTTGCTGTACTGACACACATATTTTTCATTTTTAAAATCGTGATACTCATTTTGGACGTTATCCCATGTTACCGAGCCTACCATCGAATAGCAAGCACAATGTCGATCAACCATGTACCCACAACATACCATGAGCCACCAAACCTGACATACCATCTACCATGCCTCACACCCATGTCATGTGATGTCTAGTGCATAATCTGTCTGACACGTACCATTGCTCATTCATAAATCTTTCACATTATATGATGAGTGTTATATGTTGCATGCCTATTCATCACATAATTACCAATGCATCATTTGGACATTTATATCAAAAGCATACAAATTCAAATGTATCCTTACAATTCATGTCATCATATCAATACGCACATACATTGACATCGCAAGTCACTGCTACTCAAGTGGCGACATCCATTGACCTACAGGCCGGGTGTGAAGACAATGTCCCTGACTGCACGATCTCGTAGATTTTTAGAGATGGGTGAGTCTCTCTCTCCCTCCGTTTTCTTTCTTTTCCTTTTTCCTTTTTCTTTTTTCTTTTATCTTGTAACTTATTTTGATATTCAAACGCTTGGCCCACATCGCGCCACATGTCACGACTTGTTCGGGTCTGTTTATGCCCCAAAACAATTTATTTCGGTTCCAATTCAAGTATGATTTATTATAATTGAACTTTACTTAAGTTATTCCCTAACTCTCGAGATTCTCGTGAAAATCTCGTCCCCAGGTCACTGAATAACCCTCCACCCAAAGAAATCACGAAAATATGACTATCTCGGAATTCGATGAAATTTTACTAAGTAACTAGATTTCGCGAGATGAATCCAACGGTGAAACCTGTTTCGTCATCCAAGATCTAGATAATTTTCCAGGCTTCCTTGAATCATTTTGGAAATTTTATTATTTTTGCCACTTTTCAGAAAAATTAAATTTTTCCTAGGTGTTACATTCTTCCCCCCTTAAAATAATTTCTTCCTAAAATTCACACGCACATTAGCATGCACATCACATGCATTTGCAACCGTACACAATCACATGCATACAAACTAGTCATTTAATCACCAAACAGCTAAACCACATACCTTCATCCTTAAACAAAAAAGGGCAGTTGGCACGCATTGTGTCCTCATGTTCCCATGTTGTCTCCTCCAATCCTTGGTGTTGCCACAACACCTTTACTAACCTCACGGTCTTGCGTCGCAAAACCTGATCCCAACTATCCATGATACGCACCGGTCCCTCCTCAAAGGTCCCATCTGTATCAACAATAAGCTCGCCGATCACTACATGGGTGGATCACGGAGTGTATTTAGACATGGAACGCATGGAATACCTCATGGACACCCAGAATGGCTTCAGCGATAATGCCCAGCAGGTAATACAAGCATGCCTTTCGAATATCTCGAAGGGCCTGATATATCTCAGCGACTATTTTCCTTGCTTATCGAACCTGACCACTCCTCTCTTAGGCATTACCTTTAAGAAGACATGATCTCCCACCTCAAACTCTAGAGGTCGATGGCGCTTATCAGTGTAGCTCTTCTACCAACTCTAAGCCGTGAGAAGACGCTTCCATATCAAAATCTTCTCGAGGTGTCTACAGCAAATCGGACCGTGATGAATCCTCTCTCCTCCTTGTGTCGGAGATCGAGCATGGCCTCAGTACAAAGCCTCATAGGGTGACATATGTATGCTTGTTTGATGCTTCATTGTTGTGGCGAACTCTACCAAGAGCAAATGCTCCTCCTAGCTACCCTTAAGATCTAAGACACATGCTCGCAGCATGTCCTCTAAAACTTGTATAGTCCTCTCCGACTGGTCGTCTGTTTGTGGATGAAAAGTAGTGCTCATCATCAACTGTGTTTCCAAGGCTCTCTGGAAACTCTTCCAAAAGTGAGCCATAAACTTAAGATCCCGGTCCGATACGATGGACACTAGCACTCCATGTATCCGGATAATCTCTTGAATGTATACCCTGCAGAATTCCTCCAGTGTGAAGGTCATCCGCACGACTAGAAATGTGCCGACTTAGTGAGCCGGTCCACTATCACCCACACCGCATCATGCTTCTGCGATGTTCGTTGCAAGTGAGTCACAAAATCCATCGTGATATGTTCCCACTTCCACTCTACTACCCCAATGGCTGGAGTAGCCCTGTTGGCCTCTAGTGCTCAGCCTTTACCTACTGACACATGAGACATCGTCGAACAAAGTCTCCAACGTGTCTCTTCATCCCGCTCTAGTAATATCAACGACGAAGATCATGGTATATCTTCGTGCCACCTGGATGCACCGAAAATCAAGAGCAATGGAATTCCCTAAGGATCTCCTCTCTCATATATGTCAATTGAGACCTGACCGTCCACTATCACGAGGCGTACCATATGTGTGAATGACCCATCCTTCATCACCTTTATTTGTATCAGGTCCTTGATGGACCTTTATCTGCCTTCCTATAACCAGAGACTCAATCACTCTTGCCTTTCCCGGTGGGGAAGGTGGCGCTAAACTCCTTAAGACACCCAGGCTTGATCTACTGTCGCATAAGCTGGCCCATCCTATGACCTCGGCATTTACCACTCAGGAAGCTACACTAGCTTATGCTCCGTAACCCGGCCAGTGCTAGCCTACATTTACCTTACCATGATGGTATTGCAAAGTGAAGTCATAATCCTCTAGATACTTCATCCATCTGCGTTGCCTCATGTTGAGGTCCCGCTATGTAAAGATATACTTCAAATTTTTGTGGTCTGAAAACACCTCGAGTTTGCTTTCATATATAGGTAGTGGCGCGAATCTTCAGCAAGACTATGGCCGCCAACTCCATGTCGTGTGTGGGGTAATTCTGCTCGTGGTCCTTTAATTGCCAAGAACCATAAGCTACAACCCTCTCGGATTATATCAAAACACATCCCAGTCCGTTTTTCGAGGCATCACAATCCATTGTGTACCTCCGTCCTCTTTCTGAGACTATCAAAATAGAAGCTGAAATGAGCCTCATTTTCAATTCCTCGAATACCCGTTCGCACGGGTCATTCCACTTGAACTTGACCTCTTTCTTAGTAAATAGAACCGGAGCGCCCCATGGTGAAGTGCTCGGTTTAATGAAACCCTTGTCCAACAATTCTTGTATCTAAACCTTGAGTTCCTGCGACTCAACCGGTGCCATCCTATGCGAAGTCATAGAAATGGGCGACGTACTAGGGTGTAACTCAATGTAGAAGTCTACATCCCTCTATGGAGGTAATCCCAGTAGCTCATTCGGAAAAAGATCCCCATACTCGTAAACTACCCGAGGTAGACTCATCTCTTGTCTCACCTCGTCCTCCAAGGTAAGGCTTGCTAGCTACCCATCAACTGTCCATGCCACTTGGAGTCGTATACAGTCTGGGGTAAAGCATTGTGCTTATCCCCCTGAAACATAACACAAATCCGTCACATTATTATGAGCAATAACTCTCTCGATCCGCGATCAATGACGACTTGAGTGTGCCCATTAACTTGATCCATCCAGGATGACATCAAAATCAGACATGTCTATGACCCTTAGGTCCTGATGAGTAGAATCTGAGATCTCTAACTCCACTGCTTGAAGCATGTCAGATCCGCTCCACCACAATTCCTGAGGAGAGCTCACATATAGCGACTTTTCCAAGATCTTAACGTCTAGCCCAAACCTTTCACACATAGGTACAGCAGCAAAATATGAATATAAACCTGAATTTAAACAACACTCTTGTCGAGAAGTGTGAGGAGTAAACGTGCCTTGTATATCAGGCCCGATCTGCTGAGCTCGACTGCGATTGTCACGACGTAGACACCCCCACAGGTCCACGAGTCCCGACTGGAAGTCCTCGCCTCGACTTGACCCATGCCACTGACGATCTTTGGGGTAAGGAGGAACAAACTAAGTAATTGCATGTCAGCAATAGTTGGAATTTGTGGTGTCCATGGCAGGGTCCCTGCCTCTGAAATGATCCTTTAAAGTGTCATTTGGTGACAATGGAAACCACGCTCTCTACTGATTGACTAGGAAGCGGGCAGAGTGTCTCCTACCCTAAATGATTGACCTTGGCCTTGAGCCACAGCGGTATGACTCACATCCATTTGAGATCAGCAGCCAGACGAAGTCTTACTGCTTCTTCACGAAAACTAGAAGAAGGTTGACTTTCCTTCCCTCTTATCCACTATGCCGTATCCTTTCCAAACTAATCGAAACAATGACCATACCATTGGGTCTCCTCCTCCCCTTGAGGGCCAGGAGAATGATGTTCCTCGAACCTCACAGAATTATGACCCCAACTGGTTTCCATTCTTGTGACTTGTGAGATGGTGGCAACATGACATCACTTTGCATAGAGTAGTAGACGCAGCAATAAGAAGCCCTCTATGAGGTTTGTTGGTCAGCCGCCGATGGTTGTGGGTTATTACTCCACCCGCCCACGACGTCCTCTTCCTCACCTAATAATCTACCGTGTCAGATAGCAATAGAGTTATCAAGTTTCTATCTCAGTCTAACTAGTAGTGCACATGCCAACCACTAATAGACTTTAACATCATGAACTACACCGTTCATCCATTTTTCCTTAGTGGTGCATAATGCCAGACACTAATACAAATTAGTTCCCGAACTATCATGTTAATTTTATTTTTGAACCCCTAAGGTTATGTTTTCTAACCCTAGTGTTCCATATACAATTTACCATGTATATTATTCTGCCTGAAATCACCACGCCCTTATCACACATCGTGGTAAGCCCAGAAACGGTCACTTACACATGACGCCCAGCGGGATCCCATTGATAACCCGTCAACCCGCGGAATTTCTATCTTAGGTCATCTTGCACCTAAATCTTGGTACCGGACTGGTACCAGCTGCAAATGAACACCGAGTTTTCGGTACCTGTCACCCTTTACCAGGACCCATTCATTCATATTTAAATCTAAAATATGAAAATAAAATACTTAATTACAGTCTGTAAGAGTCCGATCATGGCCCTCTTACCATAATTACATACCCGACTATTTAGACAATAATCCCAAAAAAATTTAGTTACAATTCTTTTATACGATTTACTTTTTACAAAAATTTTATCAAGGCCATATGTCGGCCTTCTCCACAATCATGGCCTCGTCGAACATACGTCTCTTTACATTCCACAGCTACCTAAAGGGTCCCTACGACAAGGTGAGCAATGCCCATTGATATTCCTAGGGCTACTCCCCACCTAAGTGCACATGCAATGATAACACACATTCAGTAAAACACCTTGTTCCTACTCCAAATGTCTACATGTCATGGATGAGAATGTGACTCACCATATCCACATGTCACAGTCCTCTGACTCCTCACACATACATATGCCGAGTGTGAAAACCAAACCGTCATTATGTTCCATCAATGGCCATTTTTTTTTCAAAACAAATGCTTTTTGTTTTATAAATCAAAATCCATTGGACCGTTCTCGATATCAACTTGCATTTCCCAAGTTTCCGTGTGTTTATGCATTTGTGGGCCACAGATTTTCGGGTTTACACCGCAGGACATCGTGCACCTTTTCTACATTTTCGACGAGCTTTCACCACCGATGATCATGTCTAACCTTAGTACCGGGTCTTTCACCTTAAGGGGATCCCGACGTGCTCTTGACACACATATTTTTCATTTTAAAGCGAAGTAAGACTCATTTTGGACGTTGTCCCATGTTCACCAAAACCCACCATGAACACGAACACAGTGTCGATCAACCATGTACCCACGACATACCATCGAACACCAAGCATAGTGTCGATCTCTACCATGCACTCACACTCATGTCATGTGATGTCCTAGTGCATGATGCAATGCAATCATGCCATTGCTCATTCATACCATGCTACATATATGATGATTACCCATGCATAATTACCCATGCATCATTTGGACAATTATATCAAAAAGCATACAAATTCCAAATATATCATACAATTCATGTCATCGTATCAATACACGCATACATTGATATCACAAGTCACTGATGTAAAACTTGGGAAAATTTTAATTTTTCTGAAAAAATGGCAAAACAGTAATTTGCCGCAATAGTACAGGTGGAAAATCTGAAATTTTTCCAAATCTCGAATGATGAAACGGACCTCATCGTTGAATTCGTCTCGTGAAATCTAGTTATCTAATTGAATTTTGTTGAATTTCGAGATGGTCGGAATTTCATGTTTTTCAAGGCATTTGGTGTCGAGTGACACATGGGGTGGTGCCACATGGCATGACCAGGGGCTACCACATGGAACCATGGGAGAAGGACACATGGCATGAGAGCCATGTGGTGTGGATGGTGACACCCAAAGCATGTGTCCATGTGACACATGGCGCATGATACATGTACCATGTGAAATGAAGGAAGGTGAGAGGAAGCTTCCTCTCACTTGGGATAAGACCAACATAATGAGAGAAAAAAAAATCAATTCGGTGGGATGAAAACCAAAAAGGAGGAAAAAGAAAAAATAAAAATAAATAAAGAAAAGAGAAAAGAAAGAAAAAGAAAATAAAAGAAGAGGAAAAACCAAAAGGGGAAGGAAATCAGGCCATGGGAAAAGAAAGTCACACCGTGGGAGAGAGAAAAAAAAAAGGAGAGAGGGAAAGAGAGGATTTTTCCGGTATTCCGACGCTCGAAACTCAATAGTTCGAGAACTAAAGTTGGTCCACGCAAAGAGAGCTACTTGTGGGTACCGAAATCCAAATTTTTCATTGAAGCTCTAGGAGGTAGGGGTTTTCTCCTACACTAGTTCCTCTTTTATTTAGAGCGAAGTAAATGATGATCAGTTCGACCCGAACACGAGATTGAATTTTTTGGACAATGGGATTATTTTCGGACAATCAGTGGGTTTGAAGGTGCATCGGGCAGTTTTGGTTCCAAGATGGTTGGAAATGCAAGGATTTTTGTTATGAACTATTTTTTGGAACAGTTTTTGGGCCTAGTTTCAGGATTGCTTAATGGCTGAATTTATAGCCATTAATGACAGTCTTGAAAGTCGAAAAAATAAATAAACAAAACGAAACAAAAGCTAAAATTTCTGGATTGAGTCCAGATTATTTCCAAGGCCGAGTATGGCCGGGAATGGCTAGTTCGTGTGGACTATTTTTTTGTGTTATTGCTGGAAATTAAATAATATGTTGAATGTGTTATAAATATGTTAATATATATGTGTTATATATAGAAGCATGAATCACCCTTCTACTCTTTCATCCTGTATATGAAAGAGTTATTCTAAATAAAAAAAATTCCTAAAATAGAAATGAAGTATCATCTGCCTGTACTTGAAGAAGACTTGGTTGAAGAACTGTTGAAAAATGCGGTAGCAATGTTGGGTATTCTAGGAGAATTTTGAAATGGGAATTGGATGCATTACCTCAGAGAGGCTGATAGAAGCTTTGAACAAAATGTACTGAACGTGTGTTGGAGAGTACATTTTGGTCAGCGGGGTTGAAGGAAAGCATAAGAAAAGGAATTAAAAGGAGAGATTTATAATCAATAATTAATACTCTATTTTACTTAATAAAATTTTTATAAAAAAAACAAATAATTTTGAAATGAGTGTGTTCCTTATTTTAATTATTTTTTACCCTTCTAGTATTTCTCATGGTGAAACCCCAACATGATAAATTAGCTTTGGGAACCATATATAGCCTTGTTTTATGTGAGAAAGGAAACCATGGGTGACAGTTTTAACTTTAGTAGAACTCCCTGTGCTTGGTACGGGAAGGGCTAAAATAGTTTATCATGGAAGAAAATAGTTGTGATGTTGACCATTACCTTTGGATATGGAAGATGGAAGAGACCAGACAAAATAAAAGTGGGCCAACTCATGTATTTGGATGGTTTATAAATTGTTTTATGTAGTGTTTATTGTACATGTAACATGAGATACATGTATTGGCATTTTGTATTGTATATGTATGGGGACATCGCATTGAGTTGGGTGTGTGTGCATGGTTATAGTCACTCATCATTCTTGGTGAATGAGTGGTGAAATTCGGTAATGGAATGACGTCAAATAGAATCTCATGGTTATAGCATGAAAAATACGTGTGTTGGGTATAGCAAGTTGGGGTAAATCCCCCCCCCCCCAGGGTGAAAGACCCAGTATTGAGGTTAGACATGATCACCGACGGTGAAAGACCGTTAAAAATGTCGAAAAGACACGCGGCATCCTGCGGTTTGAACCCGAAAATCCATGGCCCACAAATGCATAAACACACGGAACTTGGGAAATGCAAGTTGATATCAGGAACCGTCCAATGGATTTTGATTTATAAAACAAAAATCTTTTGTTTTTGAAAAATGACCATTGATGGAACATAATGACGGTTCGGTTTTTCACACTCGACATATGCATGTGTGAAGTCGATGGACTCGGGACATAGGATAGGGTGAGTCGCATTCTCATCCATGACATGTAGACATTTGAGTAGGAATGTGCATGTTTTTACTTGAATGTGTGGTGTGTCATTGCATGTGCACTTAGGTGGGGAGTAGCCCTTATAGGAATTATTCTTTGCTAGGCTTTGCTCACCTTGTCATGAGACTCTCCTTTGGTGCGAGAGTGTCTGAGGAGGCGGTGTTGAGGGCAGACCGTGATCATGAAGAAGGCGACATGTGGCCTTGAAACTGTAAGAAGAGTTTGGTATAAAAGAATTTTGATTTAATTCTTTTGGACTATTGTATAAATAGTCGGGTATGTAATTATAGTAAGAGGGTCGTGATCGGACTCTTATGGACTGTAATTAAGTGTCTTATTTTCATATTTTAGATTTAAATATGAATGAATGAGTCCTGGTGAAGGGACGTATCGAAATGGTGCTAAGTAACTCGGTGTCCACGAGTAAATGGTACCGGTTCGATACCAAGACTTAGGTGCATGAGGACCTAAGGTAGAAATTCCACAGGTTGACGGTTAATCAACGGGACCCTCGGAAAATGGGGCGTCACAACTACTATTTGAGTAGCAACATCCAACAACCTCTAGGCCGAATTGTGGCGAGATATGTCCATAACTAACCTACAATAAGCCATGTAATGGCCTTATTCATACAAGCACATCACAAATCAAACCATTAGAACACACAATTTGACTTCCACACAATTTTAACCAAGTATATCACTCAATTCAAGCAATGAAATACTACAATCATATACCAATTGTGGCAAAAATCTGGACACAATTCATTAAACAGTCTAAGCTGTAGCAGTCCCGGAAAACGGACCATAACTTGAGTTAAAGAGGTCCGATTTGGGTGATTCAAAAGCCTAACACCAAGTTATTCAAATAGAGCTACAAGTTCCTTGAAGGATGCTAGTTCAAATTCTCATTTTTTCCCAACCAAAAATCAGTCCCAAAAACCTAGACAGTAGGTTTGGCCAAAACAGGGCAACTTGGGGTAGTCCTAGAAAACGGACCATAACTTGAGTTATAGAGGTCCGATTTTGGTGATTAAAAAGCCTAACATCAAGTTCTCAAATAGGGATACAATTTCCTTGAAGGATACTAGTCCAAATTCCCCTTTTTTTAATCGAAAATCAGTCCCAAAAACTGGACATCATATAGGGTCAAAATAGGGCACTATTCCCATAACCCTTTATTTGCCGAACAGCCCCTTAGGGCATTAAAACTCAACCAAACAGCCCCTAGAATGGAAAATAAACCAAATTATTAAGAATCTCTACCTCTTGGAGCGTGAGCAACGCCTGTGAGAAGTCTGCCAGAGGACCCCTTCACGAACCTGAAGCTTTCGACTTCACGAACCTCCCCCATGAACCTCGGTGAAACTTGGAGTTTCCGGTATCCACGTGCAGCCCTCGCTGCGTACTCTGACTTTAGTTCTTGGTCCACCGGAAACTGACTACCCGATCTCCGTAGATCATAGAGAGAAGGTAGAGTCTCTCTCTCCTCTCTCCTCTCTCCTCTCTCCTCTCCTCTCTCTCTTCTCTCCCTCTGTCTCTCCCTCCGTTTTCTTTATTTTCCTTTTTCCTTTTTCTTTTATCTTTTAACTTATTTTGATATTCAAACGCTTGACCCACATCGCACCATGTGTCGCAAATTGTCCCGGTCCGTTTCTGCCCCTAAACAATTTATTTTGGTTTCGAGTTCGAGTTCAATTTATTTTAATTCAACTTAACTTAAGTTATTCCCTAACTCCAGAGATTCTTGTGAAAATCTCGTCCCCAAGTCACTGAATAACCCTCCACCTAAAGAAATCACGAAAATCCGACTGTCTTGGAATTCAATGAGATCTTACTAGGTAACTAGATTTCATGAGGCGAATCCAACTGTGAAATTCGTTTCGTCATCCGAGATCTAGAGAATTTTCCAAGCTTCCATGAACCATTCTAGTAATTTTATTATTTTTTCCATTTTTAGAAAACTTAAATTTTTCTCGGGTTTTACAATAATTATAGTAGCCCGGCCCGATCTTAAATCCGGACGGACCAAATCAAATTACCTTAAAAAGAAAAAAAAACTGGCAAGCAAGTCAGGCCACACTAGGTTGGGCCGAAATCTGATTAGGCCAAATTTGGCTCGGTTTTTTCTTGCCAGTATATTAATAGCCCAACCCCGCCCTAATTTAATTGGACAGACCTTGACGGACCCAGGACTTAAATTGACACCTCTAATGAAACTAGAAGGGTTAAAGGCCACCCATTTTCTAAAGTCATTGAGAGAAAATCTTGGTTACCATGAATTTGAAATTTCTTCGTGATCAACAAAATAAACTCTTCAAGTTACTTAAAAAAAAAAAAAAGTTACCTTTTTAAAATGCCTAAAATCCATTCCTTAGAGTTCCATTGGTAAAACTTTCTAACCCTAAGTTGTAAATGGAGTATCACTTTGTCTCATCCCTTACCTTTACATAAAAACTTATTTTGATTATTTTTTTATTTTAAAATATTGTGAACATAAATAAATTAAATATTATTCTTCACAAAAATAAATTACAAATAGTTATGATAATTTTTTTATTTATAAAATATATTAACTTCTATCTTTATGATAAGTTGATAATAAGAACCTTTCTATTGTCATTGTGCAAAATAGAAACCCCCTTATTAAGACAAAGGCTGTAAGACCCGAGAAATTCCAATTTCTGGAATAAGGGCAAAATCGTAATTTCGATTACAAAATTGTGATTTCGGTTAAAAATCCGGAATTAATTTTCTAGATCTTGGATGATGAAACGGATTGCACCGTTGGAATCGTCTCACGAAATCTAGTTAGCACATAAAATTTTGTAATATTCCGAGACAGTCGGAGTTGACATGTTTTTGAACATCGCGGTTGGTCTTAAGTAAAATGACACCGATGCGACGAAAGTCACATATAACATGTATCATGTGCCATAAGTGGCATAAGTAAACTTGAGGAAAATGGGCCAATTCCGAGATAAGCAAGATGTCAAATCACAGGAAAGAGGACGTAATGGTCATTAATTAAATTTTAAGTCACTAAATGACAACAAGGGAATAGTGTTGGTCTTCTTTATGAAACCAAAAGAGCAAACCGTGGAAGGGGAACCAGTAGCTTGCAGGAAACGAAAATGGTGGTTTTTAGAAGGTCTACGACTTATATACAATTCTGATGACAAATCCGACCGTCGTGATCTTCGAGACAAGAAGGAGAATTGCTCTACGAGGAGAGGGCTTAACATTAGATCACCGGTTGGGAGTTTCCTCAAACTCGAGAGATAGGGGTTTCTCCTACTTGGTTTTATTCCCTCGCAGCACTTTGTGAATGTTTGAGTTGAATGAGACCGTGAGGGCAGTTTGGTCGGTTCAAATCTTGGGCTAGGAGTTGATGTTTGAGACCCATGGACAGTCCGTGGTATCCACGGGGATTTGGGTGGCTTATTGTGAGATCATGTGTTAATGTATGCCTTGAATTGAAAAAGGCCGGGAATGGTGTGACCCGGGTTCACTAAGTGAACCGATGAATGGATGTGTGTTTGAACCGTAAAACCTAGGTTTTTACTGTTCCTAGGAATAGTGACACGAAAATATATTTTTTTGTGTGGATAGGTGTTCGATTAGGATTCGAGTTGGTGCTCGTGTATGATCATTAGCGAGAATAATTTTGATGTATGAATTGATTTATTACATGACATGATTGTGTAATTGGATATTATGTGGATATGTGCATGTTTACATATTTGCATGTGATTAAGCTGTATTGGAATTGCTTGCCATTCCATATCTCTTAGGACATCTAGGACTATAGGAGTTTGTGCATGAGATGATCAGTAAGCGGTTTAGGTAGTCTAAAAATATTAATTATCGGATTAGTCAAATGAAAAATATCAATCGTCGGACGGCCCAATTGATATTCATCGGAGGGTGAATCCACGAGCAAATAATATATCAATCCTTCGGACGTGATTGATATATATACGCCGGAGGGTTGTCGCAGCAAAAATAATAATTCTCATACAAGGCTTAGGCGAGTGTGAGAGAGTCAGTGGACTCGGGATCACGGAGTTAGTCGGGTAGACATTCCAAGTAAGATTATGCATTTGCTTGAATGTGTGTTTTAAGTGGAACATTGACACTTGGGTGGTGAGTAGCCAGCAGGGCGATTCTCCTGCGAGCATTAGCTCACCCCGTCGTGGGACCCCCTTTTACGCAGTGCAGGAATGCGGGACGGTTCGTCCTGGGGCGAGTGCTAGAAGAAAGCCGCGGAATGTGGCTTTGTTGATGTTTACATGTATTAGAACTCTTTTAAGTTTAACATGTATTGCTTAAGAGTGAAAATATCAGGAATCCTCAGAACTATGGGATATATAGTCAGATCATAGTTGGTATGTATATTGAGTATTGTTTATGGGCCCAAGTACGTATTATCTATGTGATTGGATGTATTGATATATATACATATTGATCGTTTGGGACATGATATGTGTTTTGTAATCGGGTAGAGCTCCTCAGACAAAGGAGACTCGGGCCTCGATTTTCTGAAGTGGCGTAGGGTAACCCGACATCCACTTGTATTCATGAGTTGATCAGTCAACGACCCCGTGAAATGGGGCGTCACAGCCAGATCGTGAGCCAGGGTATACGAATACCTAGGAGCTCCAAGCTCATATCCATCACCACTAGGTGGTTTGGATGTGGAGAGAAGATATGAACCAGATGAGGATTTGGGCCAAAGCTAGTCGAGGGAAGAGCATCACCACTAGGTGTGGTTCAATGTTGAGCGAGGTACGGATTATCGAAAATCAATGACAAAAACTGTGACACCACGCACGTGTGTCATGTGTTTTTGTGGTGATTTGGTGAATTACTTGTATGTTTGGTGCATGACATGTTTTATGTGTTGAGAGATTGTATGTGTGCTTTGGTGATTAGCACATGGAGGTGTTAGAAAAATATGTTAGAAAGTATTTTGAGTTTACAGTGTGTAAACTGGAAGGAAAAAAAAAATTTTTTAGAAATTTATCGAGTGAGAAAATTTTTCAAAATAAGAACCTGGAAAAAAAAATTTATAAATTTATTTGGTTTAGAGGGGTGAAGAAATTTAATTTTTAAGGTTTTACAACAGAAAAACCAAGAATTAAATAAAATAAATTTTACTAAATTTATTTTGTTGGAAAATAAGAAGAAATTCTTAGTAAAGAAAATAACGAAAAATTTATTTGGTTAAGAGGAGGAGAAAATAATTTTCAGGATTTTAAGGTGAATGAAGAGAAAAGTGAAGAAAATAAATTTTTATGAATTTATTTGAGTGTCAAAGAGAATGAAAAAAAAAAAAAAATGATTTTAGTGATTTTTAGTGATTTTTCCAATTGCTGGAAATAAATGAAAAAATAAGAATAATACCATAATGAAAAAATGGTGCAGATTGAAGGGCTACGCTCAAATCGATTCTCGAGGAAATATTTATATCATAAGAGAAAGGGTTACTATAAAAATCAGTTTGGATAGCTTTGAATTGTATCACAGAATAGTGTAGGTTGAGTTGCAATTACAAAATCAGACAGCAGTCGAAGTAAATCAGATTGTGAGAGGAGGAGGTATTGCACAGAGGTGGCTCTGGTCAGGGAAGGAACTCGGGATGGGCAATACGCTTTGGTGGGCAAAGAGGGTTTGTATTGCAATACAAACCGATTGTGAGTCTGGTAGGCTCAGAGTCACGACATGCGACTAAGAGGGCAGCCTGGCTGTGGTGAGGGCAAGAAGTACAGAGCATGCGCGGCAAAAGGCTGGGCGTAGGTGCAGCGCATCTGCGCAAGCAGCAGACAATGGCAAGTTACAGAAGTGGGCAAATAGGTAAGGGCCGGGTCTCTAAGAATAGGCGCCGAGGAGCGCAAGAAAGGCGACACCAGATGGACGGGGATGCGTAGGGCGGCTGCAGGCTACGGTCACGGCCCGCAAGGCCCGGTGTGCTCAATCACTAGGCTGTGTTTAGGTGCGCCCGACTTCCATTTTTTGGATTCCTGCCTCGACTCAAGACTATCTCCCCGAGTCACTAAACAGAACACTGCTCATCAAAAAAAAAAAATTTAAATTAAATTAAATTTAATTAAAATAAAATAAAATAAAATAAAATTTGATAAAATTTTCAAAAATAAAATTTCAAAATAAAATTTTTGGAAAATAAAAATTTTGTTGAAAACAATATTTAGTGTAATGGATTGCCTCAGACATCAGAAATGCAAGGACAATGCGTATACACTTCGGTTATGCATGGATAGTGTCTCGTGGCTGCATTTATGCCTGGGGAGATACTATATTGTATTTAATCACCATTTGAAACGTGATCAAGGCAGAAGGCGTAGGAAATATATGCATGGTGTAATGCGATAGAAAATGGGTGAATGCTATGTTAGAACTATAACCCAGGATATGGATAATGAAACAGAACATGAAAGCTTAGAATTTAATTTAATAAATGAAGTGAGTGGTCAGTTAGCGCCATTGTGAAATGAACGAAGCCGGGCCCATGGTTGCTGGTTCACTAGTAATCGTACGTAAGGTTAGTTGGGACCAAATGAAAATTACGAATCTTGCTACCGAATCGTATATATTAAATAAGGACGGCACTGGGAGGGCGCTCCACGGCACCGGCCGCACCACCAAGCATGGATCGCCAGATTTCAGACCGAATGATAGAGTTGATGCGAATGCGAACGTACAAATGGTAGATATGTGCACAAGAAGATCCTAGTAACCTCCAGTGGCTTTAGATGATCATCCCACATTCATTGTGGGAGGGAGATCCGTGTACGCACCATTGGTTCATACAGATCGAGAAGGTGTTGGGAGGTTGGTGGAAATTACTTTTGACACTGTGGATTAGACTAGTTAAACCCAAACAGAGTGAGGCCCAACATGGTGGAATGGGCAAGGACCCTGCAGACCTGTAGGAGCCTGGGATGAGTTCTCCCGTGATTGTGTGGCTGAGAATAGTGGATCGATATGTCGAGGTTGCGAGTTAGAGACTTCGTGGACTCACCACTGGGTGGACTCGAGGATCAAGTGATGTCGAGTTCAATGTCATCCCGAGACGGATTAGCCGATAGCTTATGATCATCATCAGGAGCCGTAGGAGTGATACCGCCATATCAGCGGATCGCATCAGATGGTATTTCAGGGGGACAAGCATGACATTTTCCCGTACAAAGATAATGAGTCCGCGTCGCGACGCTAATGGGTTGGTTTCAGAAGCACTCAGAGGACGAGGAGAGGTCAGACTTGATCTACCTCGGTAGTAAATATGTGGATATTTTTCCAGACGAGCTACCTAGATTAATTTCCACCGAGGGTAGTACTTCAGACGTTGTTCCTGGTACTTCACCCATTTATGACTAAGATAGATGACACCCGCCTGAGTCATAAACCAGAGTCCAGCTATTGCGAGCTATCGACGCGGGTTCACGTAATCGGCACTTCACCACATGTGGCGCCCTGCTCGCTTTGCAAAGCAGTTAAGGACAAGACCCTTCGACCGCATTGATTATCGATGCTGAAACCGTTACATCCAATCGCAACGGCTAATGTGATCGAGCGATTTATTTGATCACGAGGAGCGCGAAGTTCACCAGATAATCTTCACACCGTTACCATCAGCCGAGGGTTGCGGAGACAGATATCCTCGAGACAAATAAGCAGACGCTGCTACGGGCACTTCGAAGCTTACGCGGATGCCCTTTCGATTGATAACGCGCTAACAAGATTCATGATCTCGCGCAGGGTGTTCCAACCCGGCCTGTGATCGCCTTGTCATGTTTTCGCGATGACATTTCCGATCTACTCCCCGTCAGAGCGGGAGCATGAGTATCACTGAGGATCAGGTTACGGGGCCACTAGAGTACTATCATTTGTATGTTTCATAGAAGTGTCAGCCACGAGGGGAGATTTTATTAATGTAGTCGCACCTGTGGAGTGTCGGGCCAATCTATAAGGCTGAGGCAAGTGATGGTCGAGAGACCGGAATGTCACCTCAGATAATGAGTTTCGGGATCACCGGCACACAGACTGAATGGGCCGGTTGTCCATTCGGGGCGCACTGAGGATTTCGCCATCAGATATGATCACATCAAGGCCCTGACCATAGAGAGAGAGATTGAGTATACTTGGAACACTCGGGATACGGGTGTCATAAGCAAAGAGGAGGATCGCTTCAAGTCTGGGGAAGAGGTGTTAAGACTTCGCCTACATGAGTTTCACACCGTGGCCAGTGATCACGTTAATCTGTGCACAGGATATGTTTATTTTGGCTTCACAGCCTAGGCATATGAGATGGGATTGCTCCTAGAGACAGGGATCTTAGGTTTGACAACACGTCCCACAACGTAGGGATGAGAGTATACTATTCCTCCACACCCTAGAACTGGTCGAGAAACTGCCTAGCTTCGGTAGCAGACAAGCACTTCCAAGAATACGCATAGCCGAGGCCGTATGTGGGTCGGAAGTTAGGGACAGATCGTGAGTTAAGAAATAAGCGTGAGCGACCTGGGGTGGTACAATCATCGGGTCGATGACGTGCCGTGATCACATTGACTGGTGATGACAGCCATCTGTCACGCATCAGACCTTATCCGGTCAAGCCATACCCGACACGGCATTGATTTTGGGCTCGAGGTTAAGGCCTTTAGAGAAGCCAGTATGATGTTCTTCCCAGGATGTAGAGAGTCAGACCTGATAGGATGAGCGAGAGATCTCCGATTCTCGCTCACTATGGACCCCGGACAGGTGTCAAAGATGGCATTATCAAGGTCAGGTAATTCGTGAACATCGCCGAGTCTAGTGTGGGTGCATAGTACGGTCATTCACCACTCGTGAGTGAGGGTTGAGTTTGTTCGAGACTACTTCCAAGAAGACTCTAATTCGATCTCAGAAATGACGAGCAATTGCAGGTGGTGGCAAAGGTGCGGTCAGAATCCCCCGTGTGAGAATCCCGAGTTGGGGTCGTAAGAGAACTTAGATATCCCGACTTCTCGTGAGAATGTAATGTGCTCAAGTAAGTCAAGAATTATGCTGTTCAAATGAAAAACATACGATCAAGTATCACATAGACTTAGAGTGAAAGCGATAAGAGCCTAAGTGACTCGAGATGAAAACACACTGCCGAAGATCACGAACTTCTGTAGTTAAGTGATAGGAGTCGAGAGTGACTCGAGGTTTGGATACCCCATTGAAAATTACATTGGGTGCGTTAGACGACAAGGGCCTCAGATATGGATGCTCATTCATGACATGGACTAGGTCGACACCATTGATCATTAAGATCAGGACCTTGGGAAGGTTAGCGTTTACACACCAAGCAAGGGCTGTGTGGTTACATGTGGTATGAATATATACAGTGTTAGAGGACAGCGCCGCTAGTGACAAGGCCCCGGATCATAAGGTAGAAGAGCAATTGCTCCTTAGGTGGAATTCGCCTACAAACAATAGTTATCAGCGCATTACCTGATGGCAACTGAATGAGGCATTGTAAGGGGAGGCCATGCAGTCACCGTTAGTCGGGATCGAGGTGGAAGAGTAGTCCCATCATTGGGTCCTGATATGACTAGAGACACCTCCGAGAAGGTGAGTTTGATACGAAAGCCATTCTTCACTTCCGCCGCAGCCTGCAGAAGAGCTATGAGGATGTGCGACGTCACTCTTGTATTTGAGGTCAGGATCGCTTTTCTTAAAGGTGATGCCTAAGAGAGGAGCGGTCAGTCTCAAGAAGCGTGGGAAGCTATCGCTTAAGAATCACTGACCCTTCGAGATACTCGAGAGGGTAGGGCACTGCTATGCACTCTAAGCATGCTATCGCCAAAGATATCTGGGTGTCCGCTAAGTATTTCACGCTCCATGTTCAAAAGTATACCCGCATCCACTGTAGCGGATTTACATGTAGACAACATCACTTTAACTCGATGTGACTGATATATATTAGATAGTCGTGATCAGGTTTTGCGACGCAAGACCGTGAGGCTAGTGAGAGTGCTATGGCGGCACTACGGAGTGGAGGAGTCCACGTGGGAGCGCGAGGACACTATGCGGGCCACCTATCCCTTCTTGTTTAGGGATGAAGGTACGTGGTTTAGTCGTTTAAGATTTAATGACTAGTTACATGCATGATAGAGTGCGCTGCATATGCATGTGAGTGATTGTATCACTCTGAATTTCGGACGAAATTCCTTTTAAGGAGGGGAGAATGTAAGACTGAGAAATTCCAATTTCTTTGAATAAAATTTAATTTCGACAAATTGTGATTTTTGCTAAAATCCTAATTAATTCTCTAGATTCACATTAAAACAGATTGTTCGTTGAATCTTCACCAAATCTAGTTAGCACATAAAATTGTATTCCGAGACAAATGAGTTGACATCGCCGAGGCATCATGTTGTGGTGTCAGAATGATTTTCGATGCGACGAAAGTCACATATAACATGTACTTATGTGCCATAAGTGGCATGAGTAAAGAAACGAGGAAATGGACGGCCGAGATAGAGCCGAATGTCAAATCTGGGAAAGGAGGGACGTAATGGTCATTAATTAAATTTTAAGTCACTAAATGATAAAAGCGGAATAGTGTTGGTCTTCTTATGAAACCAAAAGAGCAAAACGGAAGGGGAACCAAATAGCTTGCAGTGAAACGAAATGGTGTTTATAAGGTCTCGATTCTAGATTTACGACAAATCCGACCGTCAGCTCTTCTGACAAGAAGGAGAACCCACGCGAGAGGTTCTCAAGGTGGGTAATGTGATTTAGGGAGTTTCAACTCCGAGAGGTGTGGGTTTCTCCTCACTTGGTTTCATTCCCTCTTTTAAGCACTTTGTGAATGTTCGAGTCGAATTATACGTGAGGGGTTATTGATCTGCTCCAAATTGAACCGAAGTTAGATTTAGAGATCCAGGACATCTGCACCCGTCCACTCGCTGATTTGGGTGGCTTATTGTGAGATCATGTGCTACAATATGTTTGAATTGAAAAAGGCCTGAATGGCCGTGAAAACCCGTTCACTAAGTGAACTGATGAATGGACGTGTGTTTGAAACTATAAAACAGGTTTTTACTCGTCAGAATAATGACACTTAAAATATTTTTTTCAGGATAGGTGTTCTGGCCGAGTGATTCAAGTTGAAATCGTTTCTGTATGATCACAGTCAAGGAGCTAATTTTGATGTATGAATTGATTTATTACACATGATTGTGTAATTGATATTATGTGGATATGTGATGTTTACATATTCAGATGATTGGGGATCAATATTTGAATTGGCATACATATTCTATATACCGGACATCCTAGACTATAAGAGTTATGCATGACGAGTCAAGAGTAAAACTGCCTGAGGGTAGTCTAAAAATACACTATCGAGGGTAGTTCAAATGAAAAATATCAATCGTCAAGCGGCCCAATTGATATTCATCTGAGGGTAGTTCACAAACAATAAGAGACACCGCTTCTGAGTCAACTGATATATACACTGAGGGTTGTCCAACGACAGCCGAAACGCGCCAAGGTGTAAAATGAATGCCTTATAAAGTACAGTACCAGATTCTGGGGCAATATATGTACTTAACGACGATATCGATCCACAGGAAAGCAGACCGACTACGAGGTTGGTGTTTTCAGATACATCTAATAACTCATCAAAATTTAAGTAAGGAAACTACAACTAAGCCATTGATTCTAAAGGAATTAACGGGTGCCCGCCAGGCCAAATCTCCCTCATCACGCCTCAATGGATTACTTTTCTAAAGATATCATATTCAATGGTAATATGTCGAGGTGATCTTGCTCTACCGAGATATCCTCTCTCGAGGTATATCCGCCTTTATCTCGTGAATAGAATCGAGTATCTCATCTCACCCAGATTCGAATGCTTAAATGTTTTAACCCCAAATGCCACCTTCAGGTTCTAATATCTCTATTAACCGACCTACTTAAAGGCTACTTACCCAGATCCTCGAATACCTCACCGACCCTTGACCTGGAATGCTAACATTGGCGAGACATTATCATATGGTAAATCTGAGGTATAGAAAGTAAATCTTGACAAATTATTCAACAATTTGAATAACATGAAAGATCAAGCACAATCATTGTATGTAATGGGGTTTGATGTAACCTGAAAGAGATCTAGAATATATCAGGAGAAAGATCTCAAATTGTATAGTATTAAAAGCATCATCATATTGTCAAAATATGTCTAACTATGACGGTCCAAATCCCAGGCTTCCCTATAGTCTACTTGATCTGCCCTCGGGTGGTGCCTTTTCTCAAATCGCCTCCGGAAATACCTAATTTGACCATTCATGCTGAAATGATGAGAATTAGGACTTTCGGTGGCGGTCGCGGCGATGGTGATGTCGCTGACCGTGACGTATTAAGCGGCGTAAAGTGGCGTGATGGCAACTAATTGGCGTCGCTGGCAATGGTAAGCGTCATGGCCCGTAATGATCCACTTCCTTGCTGTCCTCATTGTTTTCCGCCACTTCCAAAGCTTGCTCTTTGCGCTATCGATGAACGCAGCAACCACACCGGACACGAAATGAGGATCATACAAAGGCTATAAAATTATTATAAAATAAATGTGAAAAATTGACAATGGTGTAAGGACGTTATTTGACCTCATGCTGACTGTTAGCGTCTCGAAGCAAGGCGGAAGCTCTAGATAGGACACACACTCGACATGTGTAACTAATACTAAGACGGTGATGCATAACACAGAAAAATAGAGATCATTTGGGTGCTCTCACATACCCTTTATTTTAATTGTTTGATGAAAGGCTCATATATTTGACTTTGTTGGCTCAGATTAGATGGAGGCAGAAAAGCAGCTAGTGCCTAAATCCGTGTTGATAGCGCACAAATCCTATCTTTAACCATAGTGAATGACCTCCAGAATATGCCTGCTGGATAAATGCCCCCTAAACAAATAATAGCCTATTAGGAAGAAGCCTATTTAGGAAGGATGAGGAAACTTTGTTTAATTATAATAATCTCAGTAAAAATTTCTCCTTTCAAACAAAATGGAAGACCTAGTGCGAAGTTTTGCTTAGGGTGTTCTGTAGCGGGATCATTGATGACTCCCCACCTGGACCAGTTAAGACTTTGGAGGCATTCAATTCCCTTCAACTTCTTCCCGAACCTCAACCAAACTCAAAGACTACTAGGTTGCGTGAATGATCCCTCTTACACATGTGGCGTGACCAAATCGATGTAACTCCGTGAGTTAACGGGGCATTAAAAACTTGCCAATTTTCAGTTATGTGTGCCGGGACCGTTGGATGATCATATTCTTATGCATATACCTATTTTGTCATAACTTCTTTTTCTTTTCTCTTTTTCTATTGTTTTTGTATTTTCTCTTTTTTGTTTGGGGCTCGATGTGATCCTCTTGAATGTGTTATTAACCAAATAATTGAATCACAAGTTGATCGAACTTTGCGATTAATTGGCTATACCATGAAAGTCACTAGTGTGTAGTGTGATAAGTTTTTTGAGAAGCGTTTCATGTTCCAGTTGGATTACTAGCCTTTTCAACTATTGGCTAATTAAAACATCCAATGAATGCTATGCGACTTGAGCAGTTTATAATCTGAACTCGATCAAATTGATCCTCAATATCCAAGCCTTTTATATAAGATTCTTGCATTAATGTCATAAAACTTATAACTAACACATATGGCTCAATAACACTGAAAGTGTGATGTAAAACAAACTAAAACTAAACCTAAAAACTTTGCAATACTTTTTATCTGATACTAAAAGCAAAACACATTTAATATACGGAACAAAGCTAAAAATCATACACCTACGAGAATCCAGCATAATCAGCAAAACAAAAACACCGTACCTATCAACACATCCCTCTAACAAATATCCGGTGTCTCAGCAGTGATATAAACAATGAAATAGGGGACTCCCACAGAAAGATTGCTAGTCATGGGCTGGTGGAGCGGTGGAAACGCTGAGAAGCGGGTGAAATTTGAACTTTGCATGTTCTTCTTCTTTGTAGAATAGTGTTTGGTGGGATTTGTCTCGCATATCAGCACCAGCCTCCATACTCACAGATGCGAGGTTGGAACTCTTGGGTCGTCCGAAAATGCGTCAACGCTGGTGAGTGAAACCGCCGGGTCCTGGGATCTGGTGAAGGAGAGGAGAAAGCGACCACGAAATTTCTTGAAGTGTCAGTCGATGGAGGTGGTGAACAGATGATAGTGGATGCTCTGGTGGAGTGAGGGCCAGCCTACTGTCATCTGGGTGTCGCTGAGATCAATGAACCGATAATAGGGAAGCTGGGTCCCTCAGCCCGGGGGCTCGTGGCAGAGTCGTAGACCCCCTCGATTCTGGTTAGTGTATCCAGCAATGCGATATGGCTGTAGGATGAAACCAGGCACCTGTTGTAAAATAAAGAGGCCTTTCTCGGTTTATTTTACCTGAAACGAAAGATGAAAGGAATTGAGTTCATTTCCGCGTCGTTGCGGAGGATCGCGTCTCGTAACGCGCCATCGGCTCAGACATATCACGGATAATGGCGGGGACACCAAGCGAGAGGCAGCGGGCATCACCTCACGACCCGTGGAAAATTAAAGGACTGAAGAATAACGAAGTGATAAGTGATACGACCGCCGGTATGAGAAGACCGACTCGCTGACTTGCTCTAAGATTCTTCAAATGGCCGCGCCAACAATGATCTCCATCCACCGCGGCCGCTTTTGTTCATTATCGGGATGACTGGGTGAAATCAGTTGCCGTAAGCGATCAAAAAGGGCCCATGAGTGTATCGACTAAAAAACTTCTATGACTCAAACTCGCGTTGAAACCGTTAATCATGCTGGTGTACGAGACGTAGGAAGCGGGTTAAATAGATTCTGGATCATCATCACCGCGTTGGAACGAAGGGATGGCATAAGCTGCGCCACCCATGACTGATGATCTTTGGAAGAAGTATCAAACCAGGGTGATGAGACCCTTCTCTTTAATGACGACGGTTTAAACGGTGCAAGCGCAGCGTTTATCTCATTTATGAGCGGGGTATGGATATGAATCGAAGGATCTTTGGCGAGGCGGGCTCAAGGCGGCGAACGACTTTCCGCCTGCGCGGTTATGCCGACTCAGTTTGTTGATGATGACTGAAAGATGATCTCGCGACGGTTAAAATCTGACTGAATGGCGAAATGGAAATAACCGCCGACTGGACTCAGACCATGAAACCAGACCACGGAAGGCCACTGGAAATGAACTTTAATGAACTGCAGAACCACCTATGAGCACTGAGAACACCGGTGCTGGGCTGACTTTCGAACCCGACGACAGGTTACCACCGATGGGCTCGGATGCCGGGGCGAGGGTTCCGAAGAGATCGAACTCGATCGACGGTGACAAATGGATCAAACCGCGCGGTGGATCAGGGCTTCGGCGGTCCGGTCAGGCGTATTTGCGAGGTGCTGGGTTGTGGTGAGGTGCAACGGATCGAACCGTCGAACGATTCGAGGTGCGGGGAACCGCGTCGCGGCGTGCGAGACAACGTCGGCGTCGGAAATCGCTGAAATTCCGTCGCGACGTTAGGATCCGCGTCGCGGCGTAACGGAAGAACCGCCGACGGCGTGGCGATGGGTCCGCGTCGACGTGGCGAATCTCGTCCGATGGCGAAACATAACGGCGTGGAGGTGGCTGTCGCGACAAACAGAACGCTCGCGATCCATGCGGCGTGAGAAAACACCGCGTCTTTGACGTGACGAGAGGGAATTATTGAACCGGCGTCCGCGGCGTGACTTTGTCGTGGCGTGTGGAAGATGATCGGGGCCGGCGACGGCGTGATCCGCGTCGCGACGTGGCGGGCGAGAATGTTCGGGGGCTGAAGATGGCGGAGCGGGAAATTCCGTCGGCGATAACGAAAGAATTCAGAGCATATTGAAGTTTGTGGTTGCGGACACACGCTCTCTGACAACGCGACGCTGCCGGGCGCTGACTCGTCGTTGGATCGGTCTCCCGACTGCATCGCGCATCTGAAAATAAACAAAACGACCGAAGTATAATCTGATAAAGTACGAAACCTGACCTCGCGAAATAAACAATGAAGCGGGCCGAAACAAAGGAGGTTAAGGTAGCGGGTTGCACACCGAGAAAAATATCGTTGTCATCGTTGGCTTTCAAACGTTCACTGAAAATCTCGTTATATTAAGGAACTTGAACTCTATATGAACAGATGAACTACCTTCAAATCTTTATTGTCAGAGGATTAAGTTTTTACCTCTTGAAGGAAACTACTTCCATAAATCTGACTTGAAGCAGCCAGATGGCGGCCTGGCATGAATGTGCCGCTCTCGGGATGCTAGGCTTCTTCTGAAAGATACATTCTGTGAAAGGGCGGGACATGGGACCAGATTTCCAGGAAAAAGCTTTAATGTGAGGGATGAATAAGAAGGACTTGTTGTCAGTGAATTGAACTCCTTTCTGATGATGTGTTTGTCGTTTACGAGCTTTCGTCTTCATATGAATCAAGTTTTCCATATGCTTCGTTTAGAACTCATCCGCTCCACTGAGTTTGGAGTAGTCGTTTCCCGGCCATTATGTCATGTTGTTATAAGGTGGTCCAATAGGCTCGATGCTTTCAGTTCCAACTGGAAGATAATGAAGCTTTACCATCGCGTAGTCCCGAGCGGAACCTTGCCCAAAGGGTTTAAATCGGTGCGGTGTACCGGGCGCGCGACTATCTTGCGAACCATTCTTCAGAGGCTGACTGGCTGTCTTCTTGAGGAATGTACTTGATTTGCGGTTGGATACCTCTACCTTGCCCGTTTGGATGTGGTGATATGCAAGAGATCTCGATTGGCGTGGCCTTACCCATACTGCAACACCTTATCAATTACGCTGACTAAGAAATACGATCACAAATGCCTGCATGAATTAAAGCTGGGGTTTCGTGAGAATATATTCTTTCTTGAAGTGAGCCTGGCAGCATCTATTTAGTTCAAGTATAAGATTGCTTCCGCCTTTGAGTACTAATCTTTGACTAAAATGTCTCTAGATTGTTGTCTGATCTGGAAATTAAGTCCGTATTGATCCGCCGTAAAACCATTTCTACCTCCAAGATGGATATAAAACGGGTGGCTGATCCTTTCTAAGATATTCCCGACCGTTGACATTTGTCTGATGGAAGCAGAATTGTTATCTTCATCAGGAAAACCCATTAAACTGATTAAACTTAAATTTACAATTCTCTGGCCGCAAAGTGTCCACCACGATAGTGTGATAGTTGAGGAGAACTCTTGCCCCATTCATCTGGGCACACTCTATATCACGCATTCAGCCCTGATGCTCTGTAAAGAATTAGCTCTTCCGATAATGAAGTGTTTAAGATATCGCGAAAAAACGCGCCACCTCTGATAAGTTAAACTCTGGGATCACTTTGGCCGCAAATAGTTCTATAATCTTAACGCGAGAGGGCAGAGGGAAAGGAAGCGAGGGCGCCTTCTTGTCTGTCTTAAAAGTTTCGTCCCAAATTCGCCCATTCACCCCGGGTGTATATCTGGCCCTTCTGATCGCGAAAGATAGTAATTCTTTAAGTTGCCAATTCGCTATGTCATGATTTCTACGTCGAGATTCTTGCATGGCCAGGACTTGCCGAATCGATGGGGTTTATCTTTCTTCAGTATCAAATGCTCTCCTTTAAAATGATCGATTATGCTGAACTTTGTTGCCGCCAACGTCGTCTCATTCATTGTGACGCAGCAGCCAACTGAATGGTCTTCTGCAATAGTGGCACGGTGGTGAGCATCATTGGTTTCTACTTTCCGTAGATCGCGAAAAATTTTCTCGGTTTACGCCTAATCTTTGCCTTGTCGCGAGTCAGCGGCGTCACACATAAGTTCAAAGTGCGACCAATCTGGGCCCGCAATATTAGGGCGAGATCAGCGTGGCACCCGACGAGCACCTGACGTTGAAGGACCCGAACTCAAATGCAGTTATGGATTTAGAAATTCGTCGCGACACACGTGTGAAATCCCTTGATGAAACTTTTTCTCGTCCGGTGTGTCTAGCTGCAAATCGCACCCGAAGGTGACCATTACTTCGGTAACGATACGCCCCATACCTCTATTCATGAATCAAATGCTCCAGACGATACCCTCTTATGCCGCCAGGCACTTTTCCCGTTGTTCCTAAATTGGTCTCTTCACATCTTGCCGGCACGACTCATTTTAGACAAATTGTCAGTGATTTCCCGTCACGAATCGTCCACTAGAAGATTTCAGACGATCTTCCATGCCGGAGAATATGGCCCGTCATGCATATGAAAGGTACGGTGTACGGTCGAGAACGCTCGCGGAACTCGGGTGCCCGCCGGGACAAGTGAGCGTTGTCTTCTCACGATCTTAGGAGTTAGCGTTACCGTTACTGGCAGTCATAAGTGCTAAGCAATGGTATTCATAGCGGTTCGTAAGTCTGGCGTCGATGGCGGCAATGGAAAGTGATCTTGAATGGCGCGTTGACGAACAATCATTCAAATTCTCCTGCACGATAGCTGTTCGACGGTAAGATGTTGTTTTGATCCACGATGGCGATTTATTCTCCTTCTTGGCACTACCTGACTGGGTGATCAGTGTTATCTGAGCCGGGGTTAATCACTACGGTGTCTAGCCATTAAAACTTCTTTTTAAATTGCTTCCTTCATTGTGAGTTTAACCTCATTAGCTTCCACAAGGTTTACCTTATCTTCTAGTAAAATCTGATGCATGCATAGAAGGAGCGTCCATACCCAGATGACTGGGATTCATCGAGTGCATGTTGCGATCGAAGGACCCTCATTAACCTCTTCCCTTGATGGTCAAAGACTAAGGATAATCACGGGTAGTAGATTCACGAGTATACATGCATATTAAACTAGGTAGAGGATTTTGTTCCATCTTGGGTGGTTGCTCAATGAATGGTGTTGATTTAACTCTCCTTACTAAGTTGAAGTATTTCGATCTCTTATGTCAAGAAAGTCCATCCATTTTAACATATTCTTACGCCTCGTCACTCGGGTTCTCAAATTCATTCTACTAAGGCTAGTCTCAAGGGTCAATGAATGACCAACTGAGCTTCCACAACTCTGCTAGTAACCGTAAAAGCGAAGTATCACTTCTGTTTACAGATTGTCTGTTTCTTCAATGGATTGAACTTTTACTTCCTCTTTACGTACTCTCAGTTTCGAGTTAAGCCTCTACATTGCATCGATCATTGCCACAGTTCTTCTGAAAGATTCCCAAGATTATGGAGGTATTTCTTCTTTATATGTCTAAAACAACAAATCTGGAAGACGTAAGCATCAATATACTTCTGGACTTATCTTCTATTATCCCTCTAGGATGTTTCAAAGATCTTTTTGTGTTAGAAAGAATGGCCCCATGTTAGTAAAGCTTTACTCCTAATCTCTCTTAAAAATGGATAAGGGCATAAGATTAATCTTTGGCACCCAAATGCATAGCCTCTAAAAATAGCATTTCCAATTATTACACGGATGATGTACGGTCTTGAGCTTACTTGGTGCTTCTGCGGAGTAACGCTTCCGTTCTCGTTGATTATCAAGTCGACTAATCTGAGACAGTCTTCTTTCACTGAATTTTTATAGGCATTTATCGAACTTTATGACAAATGGGATGTTTATGCGACTTTAAAACATCATGAATTTAGTGAATTATTAACCTCTAGTTTACTGTTTCTTGAGAGCGTTGTGGTAAGGCATTATCTTAATAACCCAACTTTAATAGAAGTCTCGATATTTATTTCTCAAGCTATTCTTTGTTGTATCTGCTCGACTATCTTTTAGATTATTCTCTGCCTCTATACAGTAGTTGAGGTTTGTCTTTGGTTCAAGTCTTTCCTTCTGGTATCTTGCTTCCTGACATGTTTCTGTTTAAAATCAAATCTTGGGTTTGCTTACGGGTTGCTCGGCCGAGTCACGTTTGTCTTCACGATTGCAGTTCTCACGTACTTGTGCCTCAAACTTCTGGTGTCTTTAACGGATTGTTCGTGGTTGCCTATGCGCATATTTTCTTCTTGATCTCTGTTCGCAAAGCGGAATGAGAGTTAACATCGTCTGCAGGCGCGCTCTAAATCGACTATTCTCGGTGTAACTGCTGAGTTAGATATTGATCGCGTATTACAATTGCGTTATTGCGCCATCTATTTACCGTTGGCATTTTGAATTATTCTCGATTTTGATTATTCGCCTGCCAACCACGATTAGTGCGAAACGTGATACCCAACAGGTCCTTCTTCTTTGTGATTGGTCTGATTAAACCTCGGCGACCGTCTTCGGGCACTTTCAAAGCTGGAGTTCTTGACTAACATTCCGTATTTGTTATCTTGTCCTCCCACAAAAATTCACGCTCCTTTGATTCTTCTGATTGTATGGCGTTAGCGGTTCCTTCTTTGTCTATTCAAGCGCCCAGTTAGTTGTGCCCATGATTCACAGTTGATGGGACTCGTCTGCGCCCAGCACTTCGAATCTGCCTTTGGTGTAGCCTTCTCTCTAGGCGGTGCGGTTGTGTTGGTTGCGATCTTCTAAGATCTCATAGGCTTTGTGTGGTTTTCTTCATCGGTACTCCTCAGTAGGGCTTTGCCCATCATTGTGGTTGCATTTCTCGGACCATTGTAGAGTGTGGACTCATCATACAGTTAGTCGGTGGTGTGGACACTTCCGCAATAATTCATGAAACCTATCCCATTACCTGCGGGTTCTCCCCTCAGTTGATAAGCGTATTTGATCCTCTCTTTTACCTGAGTTGACTTTTGGTACAGTGGAAAAAGAACTTGATCGAAACTTTTCTTCTCAAATCGTTTCCATGTAGTAATGAATCACAGTGTTTGTTGGTTAGTAATGTTTGAAGCTCCTATCCAGAGTGAAAAGTGGAACAACCTTAATCTTAGAGCTTCTTGATAACTCGTTGGCCATGAGTTGCATCGCAAACTTGAGGAGGTGAGTCAAATCATGTTGGGATTCTCATGGGGTAGTCCATGGAACAAAGATGTTCTAAAAACATCTGTCTGTGGTAACAAATTCAGAAATTATTTACTTAGATAAATTTAATTCGTCCCGATCGTATCTGATTCTAACTATTGGTGGTAAGCAGACTGTATCTAATAGCATGCCGGATCGTGTTTGCGTATAATTGGCACAGGCGCAGTTCCTTCCATGATTCCCATTCCGACTTCTCTGCGGTTGGTTTGTTCAACGGCAAAAATCTTGTTCTTGATGTTTTCTTGACTATTTAGATTCTAATCTGCTGCGTTCTTGTTAAACGCGATACGTGGGAAGTGTTTCAGCTCGGGGATCACTGAAGTGGATAATTGCGATTTTGGCATGGCATGTACTCTTTGAGCACATCTTCGCAACAGCACCACGAACTAACGACTACATTACGGCGCGAAAAAAAAATGTCATAAAAATGCGCCAGAAAAATTCAGAATCTTATCTAGCACTCGCCTTCTTAATCGTTTGTATTTTCTTGTTTCATTGTTGACCAGGAAAGACCATTGAGCATGTAAGGCCTGGAACAATCTTGTGATGACTGGTTGAAATATGATCTGTGTGCCCGCATCTCAGGATCATGATCCTGGGAAAGGTGAATTATTCAGATTTACCTTTTGTTAATCCTATGAATATTAATTGATTCTAGAATTAAAGTTTAAGTAAGAAACTCAGACCCAATATTGATTCTATTGAATTAATGGTGGTAGCGCCTAGGTTAAATCCTCCCCTATCCGTTCGTGGATTACTTTTCTAAAGATATTGTTATTGATATATTTACCATAATATATCTAGTGAGGTGATCTTGCCTGTTCGAGATATCACACTCTGCGGTATGTCAGCACATATCTACGTGAATAGAATCGAGTATATCTATATCTGGAGCTGATGATAAAAATCTTAAATATTCTTAAATGCCACCTTCGAGTTGAATATCTCTAATAGCAGACCAGCTAAAAGGCTACTCTACGAATCCCGGAATACCCTCATCTGAATCTAGGATCTCAGTCACGATTATGCTAACATTGGCGGACATTATCATATAAAATTGAAATCTGGAATATAGATGGATGACAAATTATTAACAATGAATAACATGAAAGATCGACTTTAATCCAGCTATGAGGTTTGATAACCACTAGAGATCTAGAACATCTTGAGGAGGAAAGAATCGGTAGCATAGTATTAAAAACATCATCATATTATCAAAATAATATCTAACGAGAAATGGTCCAAATCCGAGCACTTCCTCCAGAATCACATGATACCACTTTCGAATTTCATTGCCTTTTCTGCCCTCAGGCCCTGATTTACAGGCCATTAGGTAGCTAAAATGATGAGGGTGAGTGCTAGTGGCCAGTCGCAGCGTGGTGGCGTCCTTGGCGATAGTGACGTCAGCGGCGGCGATGGTGGCGTCGACGTGTGATCACTCCTTGCACCTCCTCATTGTTCCAAAGCGCTTCCCAAAATTTGCTCTTTCGTAGCTCGATGAACCTGACCACGGACACAAAAATCGGGATCGCACAAAACTATAAAATTGTTATAAAATAAATGCTGAAAAATAAGCGACGAAGCGAGTGTAAGATGAGTGTTTAGGCCTCATCGTCCACTAATAGAATAATAATTGCATCTGAGGCGGCGAGTGTGAAAGAGTCGGTGGAAGCTGGGATAATTGTTGGAGTGGGCATTCAAATGGATCTTGTTTATGGATATGTTTTAAATGGAGCGTTACTGACACTTAGGTGGTGAGTGGCGAAACGGGGCGGTCTCTCTGCCAGTCTAAACCGGCGATCGTGGGACCCTCTTTTATAGGTCTGAGGCGTGCGAGGAGGAGCTGAGGTTAGATCCTAAAGTTGGGTGCTAGAGCGGATAATGAAACGCCGTCTTTATATTAGAACTCTTGGTTTACAATACATGTGTTGTTCAAGTGAAATATTGACAACTCTTGCATAACTGCCAGGACCTCTATAGTTGATTCATAGTTAGTGCATACTATCTGATATTGTTTGGGGCCCAGTGAAAAAATATTTACCATGTGATTGGATGTATTGGATATATATTGCATATATTGATTATTTAAGACGAGGATATACGGGTTTTATCAATTGGGTAGAGCTCACAATACAAGGAGACTACGCAGATTTTAATGCGTCGGGTAACCCGACATCCATATATTAAGCGAGTTATGTGAGTGATCAACGGTTTGATAGAGGGCATCTGAAGGCCCTTGAGTTAAGCTTAATATAACATACTTATAATAGTAAGTAATATATTTCACCATGTTGGCATCTGACAAGACTTTTTTGTCAAATATATAACAAACTTTTGTCAAATATAATACTCTTTTTCTAATAATATACTTATAAAAATTATGTTATATTGTATATGAAACTTAGGAGTAAATTAAATTTTTTAAAATGGCAACAGATGATAAATGAACTAACAAGTGCAAATGGGATTTCTAGATCTGAATACAGTAACGGACCTTATCATTGGATTCGTCTTGCGAAATCTGATTAACTAAGGTGATTCATTTGAATTAAGCGTTGGTTTTCATATTTTTATTGACAGTGCGGTGGACTTTAAGCAGGATTTTAAAAAAAAAATCTTTAGATATGGAAATAACTGAAAAATTATTAAAAATAAGACTGAACTTAAGCGGGCAAAAATGATGTGTTTGAGCGAAATGGACCCCGGATAAGTCATGAACATGTGGTGCGAAGTAAGATTTGATCTTTAAGACTTAAGTTAATGTAAAAAAATCCAGTTTTGGAGACCAAGAGAGTTCATTTTCTCTGAAGCATTGAAGAAAGGGAGAAAACCAAAGCTCAGCTTTCTCTTCTACGATCTACGGAGACCGGTTGGTCAGAATTTGTCTGGCCAAGAACAAAAGTTCATCTACTCGATGAGGGCTATGCATGGGCAAAAACAGATTTGAGGATTCAACGGGAGTTAGGAAATCAAAAAGTTTGGGTTTAGGAAGTATCACGGGACTTCCTAGAGTTTCTTATCGCTCAGAAGGTAGTATTCTTCCTACTTGGGTTTATTTTTCTTAGCTCTAAGGGTTGACTTTGGTTTGTGTTTATGCCCTAAGGAGCTCTTGGCGTGTTTACCTAAGGGGTTGTTTGTAAAGGATTTGGGATGAGGAATAGTGCACTATTTTGACCTATGATGTCGATTGCATAGACTGATTTTCGGTTGAGAAAAAGAAGAAATTTGGGCTAGTGTTCTTCATAGGCTGTAAGCTGAAGTTGTGAACTTGATGTTAGGATTTTGAATCACTCAAATTGGACCTCTATTTCTCAAGTTCATATGATTCCAGCTTTCATTTAGGTACTCATTGGATTGTTGATTGTTAGTATCCATAACTATTTATTTAATTTTCAATCAGGAAAAAAAGGGAATTGGACTAGTGTCCTTATGAAAATTGTGGCACCATCAGTGGAAATTAGTGTTAGGCTTTGAATCATAAGTGGACCTCTATAAAATGAGTTATGGTCCATTTTGGGTATATGAGTACACCTATTTAACTACATCAGATTTGGGTGATTTGGTTGGGAAAAGAGGAATTTGGACTGATGTTCTCCCATGGAAATTATAAACTCGTGCATATGTAAACTTGAGTGTGACACACCCAGATCACTAAATTGGTTTGTGTCTTGTAAGACAGAAAATTCTAATTTTAGAAAAAATATAACGACATTCGGTAGAAAATCCAAAATTTTCTAGATCTCGGATGACAAAAAGCACTTCAGCATTGGAATGTCTGCGAAAAATCCCAACTACTATTAAATTCGTCGAATTAAGATATTAAGCTGGGTTTTTGAGCACCAGTGTCGTAAAGCGGGTTTGAGAACCTACTGATGTGACAAAAGTCACCCACTATACCACACTTTCTTGCGACATCTTGTAGATTCAGAATATGATGGAAATGGGCGACCTAGATTTGCTTGCCAAGTGTCAAAAAATCAGAAAAGGGACACTTTGATGGGATTATGGGAATTGTTAATGATAATAAGGCGAAAGGAATGAGCAGGCGTCATCTTCTTCATTTCTGACTGACAGAGTGGCTTGCTTCAGGCGAATTTTATGCGAGAAAGTGAGATTTGAGATTTTAAGAGAGAGAGAGCACATTCTTCCTCCTAGTTTCGACCCGATCGGGCGAAGTCTGATTTTGGCGTAGACGAAAATAATTTGTTCTACGCGGCTCTGGCGTGGAATGTTAGTTTTGAGTGAGTCAAACGGCTGGTATGGGGATCTTTTCCTACTTAGTTTATTCTTTGGCTAAAGCATTTATTTTACATAGTTAGAGATATTAGAGGCTTGATTAAGTAAATGAAATTCGGTCTCAAACCTTTGACAGAATTGGAGAAAATCAAATTTTGGTGTAGTGAAGACAATAACCCGAGGTTTCCATGTTCATGTGTGAATGAGCGTGATTTCTTGTTGTGAAATCTCTTCATTTAATAAACTGAATATCAAATGAATAATATGTTTTATTAATTAGCCATGTGAGCTAATTTTTATATTACGTGATGTGAGTGAATATTTTTATAGTTGTTGTGATAAATTATGTTAATATAATATATCTGATTATAATGCATAAAGTGTTTAAATTGCCATAATGCATTCCACCTTTGCGGGGCGCTAGAATATTAGGTGTGAGTGCATGACATATGATGAACAAGAATGAAATGTTGTGAGAGAATCGTGTTGGGAGATTGTTCAATAATTCACATCGGAGGGGCCCATATGGTGTTTCGAGGAGGGTTATCCACTTGGTTCGCACCGGAGGGTGTCAATATTTTACGAAGCTTCGGTAGTGTGTTTTCAAAACAAATGGCTTTACATTTTGAAACTGAGTTATTTATTTCGCGTTCGGCTTAGGCATATGTGAGGGGAGTGGTGAGGACTTCGAGACATGGGATTAGTCGTAGACATTGAGGTAGAGTTCATGTAATTACTTGAATGTGATTGTTTGCCATGGCATGTGCACTTAGGTTGGGAGTAACCCATGTAGGAAATTATCTCTACTAGGCTTTGCTCACCATGTCGAGGGATCACCATTTCAGGTATAGGGAGCGATCAAGAAGGCAACACTCATTAGAGGCCATTTGAGAAGAAAGCCAACTTGTGGCTTTGATGTTGTTGTATAACATGTATTAGAATGTTGTAATTTTAATATATGTTGAATTAAGGAAGTTTATTAACTCTTGAACTATGAGTATATAGTTAGTGTATTTTTATAGTATTGATGTATGGGCCCAAGTAGCCCTTTTTACTCATGTACATGTCTCATGATATTGATGTTAGGACATGTTATATTTTGGGTAGAGGCGCTCTCCCATTACAAGAGACTGCCGGATTTTCAAGTGGTGTCGGGTTACCCGACATCACAGTATTCCACGTGGGTGACGGGTTGTCAGCGGACCCGGAAATGGGGCGTCACATGTACAACTCAAGTTATGGTCCATTTCCCGGGACTGCTACAACTTAGGTTGTTTAATGGTTTGTGTCCAGATTTTGGGACTATTAGGGGACTAGTTTCTGAATTGTGTTCGGAACTATTTTGTGGTCTATTATGGCTTGTTGTGTGGGCATCTCTATGCCACAACTGGTCTTAAGGATCTAGTTGTCATTGCTTGAGTTTGAGTGACATGCTTAGTGGTAATTGATTAGAGGTTCATATATGTGTTTAATGTATTAACATGTGATGAATTGTGTGTGTAGGCCATTACATGGCATGTTGTAGGCTATTTTGTTGACATGCTATGTCATAATTTAGCCTAGAGGGTGTTACTTGACAAAGGAATGATTTGATTGTGATGTTGATATATGCGCATATGATATATTGACATGAATGAAATTTTGTGGAGACTATATGATGTTTAATATAGTTGTCCATGATGTATGGAAAATGCATGATTAAAATACTCATATAGCATTCATCATATATGTGGCATGCACTACAAGAAAATGGGTCATTGTTGACATATATTATCTTGATATAAAGCAATATATGTCAATAATTTTTATTCAAATGGCCAACTATAACATATAAAACTTAGTTAAAACAATAGTGACATATGTGAATTCTACTAATTATTCCATGACTTATGATAATCCAACCTCAACAGAAAACTTATAAGTTAGCAACAATGACATACATAAAAATTGCTAGAAGTGTCTTGAATTTATAATAATACAACCTTGATAGAAAAATGTTAAGTTAATATATATTTAAAACATCCTTCAACCTAGGTTGGCAACAACTATCTTAATAAATATATTAAATGTAAAATCCGGGAAAATTCTAATTTTCTTAAAAAGGGTAAAACGGTAATTTCGGTAAAAATATGAAATTTTTCTAAATCCTGGATGACTAAAACCTGACCACCATTGAATCGCCTCACTCAAATCTACCTTCCACGTTGAATCATCACTCGGTGACACTGGCGACGCTTACGAGGCAATCAGAAACCTGCTCAGAGGACATGTGATGTGACAAAAATCACATACTACATGTACCCACGCGGGACAATACGTTGCTACTCAAGAAGCGCAGATGACGAAACGAATGGGCCAGACAGTTCCATGTGTCAAATAGTGAAAGGAGGGGATATAAGTGAAATTAAGGGAAAGTTTAATGAGATAAAGACAAAATAGCAAATCGTGTTCTTCTTCTCCATTATTTGAAAAGCCAAAAACGTGAAGGAGAGGAAAAATGATGCTACTGGACTTCTTTGAAGCTTGTGAGGAGAGAAGGTGTGCTTTATCTCTAGATTTATGTCGATCGAACCGTCTATTTCGACTAGAGCAAGAAGCAAAGTCGATCTAAGCTACGAAGGCTACGCTATACACTAATTTGCAGTTCCGACAACCCAAGAGGTAGGGATCTTTTCACTTGCGTTATTCTTCGCTAAGAACCATGTAAATGGTTAGGAATGTTCTGAGGCTTGTTTTAGTCATAAATTCGGTCTCAAAAGCTTTGAACTGAGCGAGAAAATTCCTATTTGTGTGGCCAGAATAGTGCCACTAGAGGGTTTCCACTCGTTCACGGAATAGTGACGTGAATTTTGGTGTGATTTTATGATGTCAGAAAGTGATTAAAATGAATTGCTTTCTCAGGTTTGTCAATTAGCCCATGTGAGCTAATTTTGGTGTTATTGGTTGTGAATTTTCATAACATGATTTATGTGAATTAATTATGTTAATATATATGCATGTGAATATATTAGCATGAGCTTGTTGGAATTGGCATCACGCATTCCATATGCATTGGGGCACCCTAGAATATTATTAGGAGTGAGTGCATGACATGAAATTGGAAAAGAAAACTAAATGTTTTGTGGAAAGGAATTTCAAGGGAAGATTTTCCAAGAATTGCCTTGGAGAGTTGTCCAGGCTCATCTCTGAGGCTTTAATCTACGACTGCTTCGGAGAAATATCCGTAAATTCACCCTGAGGGTAGTCCAATGTATTTACTCGAAATTTAGAATGAGTTTTCAGAAAAAGCTTTTGTTTTGAAAATCGGATATTTTACCGCATCCTAGCCAGCATATGTGAGGGAGCTCAAGTGAGGACTCTCGGGACATGGATCGGGTCATGTAGACATCTCGAGTAGGTTCATGAATCGCTTGAATGTGATTTTTCTTTCCATGCATGCACTTTCTAGGAGGGAGTAACTCATGTAGGAAATTATCACCATCGGGCTTTGCTCAATTCTCGCCGAGGGATCACTATTTCAGTACGTGGAGTGCAGACGCAGGACGACGCCGCTCACTAGAGGTCTGCTGTATGCCGACAGGGTTTTGGTATTGATTTGTATAACACGTATTATAATTGTAAATTTTAATATATGTTGAATTAAGAGTAATATAAAACTCAACCATGTAATATATTCGTCAGATATATATTCGTGAGTATTGATGCAGCTCCAAGTGGCCATTATTTTACTCGTATGTGGACCCCATGTGGTCATTGTAAACTTGTGTTATGACATGTTTGTACCTCGGGTAGAGCTCCCGCACAAAGGAGACTCTCGCTTGATTACGCAGTGGTGTCGGGTTACCCGACATCCACGACATTATTCCGCAGTTGATGGGCTGGGTCAACTTGACCCCGCTTTGAGGCGTCACAACTTGGTATCGAGCCAGGTATACGAATACCTAGAGCTGAGGGACTCAGCTTAGGCCATAGTCATGAGGTGTAGGGACATCACAGCTTGGTATAGCTCGATGTTAGGGTTTAGGTATGTGATTACCTAGGAAGTCACGAGACAAGAGTAGAACACTGCATGCATGATGTTTTATGTGATTATGTGTATAACATTAGAGTGATGTGTAATCATGTGTCAGGTATGAATTGTGATTGAAATTGTATGTTTCTCAGAATAGCATAGAAAGAGTTGAACACTGTGGTCGAAAAATGTAACCTTAGTGTTCGAGAAATTTTGACAAAATGGTCCGTAATTAAATGAAAAATGATGTGAAATAGGGCCTTTTTCTAAGGTTTACAAGGTGTAAAATCGAAAAATTTAATAAAATAAATTTTAATAAATTTATTTGATTTTATCAAAATAGAAAAATATATATATATATATATATATATATATATATATATATGTTATATATATATATATATATATATATATATATATATTCGGGGTAGTTTTCCAAGAGGTAGGAATGAAAAAAATTATGAGTTAAAAAAAAAAAAAAAAAAGAGAAGTTGCGTGGAGATGGAATGTACTACTACCTGGCTCCACTGGGTCACGATATTAATGAAATCAGACTCGACATATGCATGGGTGCCTAGCCAAGGGCCACGATACGGCTAGGACTCGGCCACGACATTGCCGAGCCTACGCCACGATACGACCATCAGAAGGCCACGATACAACCGTCCGTAAGGGCATGTGGCAAGGCGCAGCACGGCCCGGCCAAGGGGCATGTCATGATACACCGTTGTATCGTGGCCGAGGAGGCGCACCGGTTGCGGTGGGAGATACGCGGCAGCCTGTGGCTACGACACGGCTACTTGCGCCGCGACACTGGTTGCGGGCGGCCGCGCGACACGCGCAGCGAACGCGACACGATGTCTGCAGCATGGCCTGCGCCGAGTGTGTCGCAATATAGGTTGCACACCCGCCCCAGCTCGTGACACTCGCCACGCCACTCCGCTAGCCAAGCCGCGACACGCTAGTGTTAAACATTTTTTTTCTCACACTAAACCCTAGTGTTAAACATTTTTTTTTCCTATGTGCTATTCACCAAGCACACAAATCACGCAATTCAACCACACAACAATCCATGTTCACACATAAAACACAATGCATGTAGTGTTCTAATCCTGTCCCGTGACTGCCTAGGTAATCACATACCTAAACTCTAACATCGAGCCACACCAAATTGTGGTGTTCTCAAAACTTACGACCATGGCCAAAGCTCAAGTCCCCCAAGCCCTAGGTATTCGTATACCTAGGCTCTGATACCAAGCTGTGACGCTGGTATCAGGACTAAACTCATGGATACCCAACCCGAGCTCCCTAGGTAATCGTTTACCTAAGATCTGATACCAAGCTGTGAAGCTGGTATCATAACCATACTTATAACCACACCCACCGAGCTCCCAAGTTAATCGTTTACCTTAGCTCTGATACCATGCTGTGAAGCTCCAAAACTGCGTCCGCTGACAACCCGTCAACTCATGGACACCGTGGATGTCGTAACTCACACCACTCATAATATATCGCAGCCTCCTTTGTACGTGGAGCTCTACCCAAATACAACCTATCCCAAATGGGGCCATAATGACCACTACTGTGGTCCACACATGCGAGTAAAATAATGGCCACTTGGGCCCCTGCATTAATACCCACAAAATACATCAACTATATACATGGTTCAAGAGTTAATACATTACTCTTAATACAACATATATTAAAATTATAGAGTTCTAATACATGTTATACAACAATATCAAAGCCATAAGTTGGCTTTCTTCTAACACGCGGCCTCTAGTGAGTGCCGCCTTCCCGATCTCTCCCTTTACCTGAAATGGTGATCCCTCGACAGGGTGAGCAAAGCCCAGTAGAGATAATTTCCTACATGGTTTACTCCTCACCTAAGTGCACATGTTATGGCAAAAAATCACATTCAAGCAATTTCATGAACCTACTCGAATGTCTACATGCCCAAACCCATGTCCCGAGTCCTCACCGAATCCCTCACATATGCCTAAGCCGAATGCTAGTAAAATAATAAGTTTTCAAAACAAAAGCTATTTGTTCTTGAAAACACACTACCGAATTTCGTAAAATATCGACAACCCTCCGAGGCGACCGTTGGATAACCTCCGAATAATTCAGGCCCATCCATGTGAATTGTTGGACAATCTCCCGACACAATTCCTCCCGAAATCTTCCACAATTCCTTTCACAAACATTTTCATTTTGTTTCATTTCACGCCATGCACTCACAACCCAATATTCCCAGTTGCTCCAAAGATATACGTGGAATGCATTATGCCAATTCCAAATAATTTATGCTAATACAATTCACATGCATATATTAACATAATTTAAATCACATAAATCATGTTATGCAAATTCACCATCAATAACACCAAAATTAGCTCACATGGGCTAATTAGCAAACACAAGCAATTCATTTTGAATCACTTACAAAACACATTTTCACACCAAGAAAATCATGTCACTATTCACGTGAACAGTGAAACCCTCGAGTTGGCACTGTTCACGACCACCAAATTTGGGATTTTTCCAATTTACCAAAGGTTTCAGACCGAAGCCATCGCTAAATCAAGCCTCGTATCATCCCTAACCATAAACACGCTTAGCCAAAGAATAAAAAAACAACAAGTAGAAAAGATCCCTACCTCTTGGAGTTGTCGGAACTCCACCAAATCGTGTCCACGTAGCTCCCTTCGGCCAAGCAGATCGACTTTACTTCATTCGTCGAGAACTGACGGCCTGACTACCAAATCTAGAGGAGAGAATGCACACTTTCTCTCTAGATTCAAAACCCTGTGCTACCCGTGATCTTTTCTCCTCGCACGTTTTTGGTCTCCTTTTTGTTTGAGAAGACAACTATTCAAGCTTTGTCTTATTATCATTAACATCTCAAAATTCCTAATTTATATGTCCCCTCTTCGATTTTTGACACTTGCACTATCTAAGCCGGGCCCATTTCCATCTTCTCTTAATCTTGCAACATGTGTCATAAGAGTACATGTAGTAGGTGACTTTGTCACATCACATGTCTCTCAAACCCGCTTTAATAAAGACCGATGCCCTATGCCTCGAAAACGTGAAATTTTGACTGCCTCTAATTCATGAAACGACGCTGCTACTTGTATTTCGCGGTGACGATTCCAACAGTTGAAGTCCGTTTCATCATCCGAGATCTAGAAAAATTACTTGATTTTTACCGAAATTACCGCTTTTTACCATTTTTCAAAATTTGAATTTTCTCTGGGTCTTACAACTAATTTTTGCTAGGCTACATTAAAAGTATATAAAATCTCATTTATAAATTTATCAAGTTATTATATTAGTAAATGTTAAAAATTTGAAGACATTTTTTTTTCTTTCGATTCTTTGTAAAGTTAAACCTATTTTTTACAACAATTTGATGACATTTTTTTTCTTGGATTTTGCCATTCAAGGAGAGTTATCTTTGTTCCGTTCGCATAGATTTCCTTGGCTGATTTTGATTTGTGTTTTGGGTGTCTATTTGTCGGTCTGGGTTATCACAAAGTTTTATTTTTTTACATTTTTAAAACATAAATGATGTAACATGGCTTTCTCTCATTAGTTACATTGGTACAACCACAATAATTATGAAATTTTTCATTACAGTATTTTAATAAAAATAAGAACTTAAAAAATGTCATCCTTGATTGTTTTAAGAAATACATTTACAATTAGTTTTGAAAAATAAGAGAAGACATAGAAACTGTATATCAAATTTCAATTCACAATGTTCTTAAGATCATGAATTTGTTTTATATTATCCGGTGAAAAAATGGAATAAAACAAGTAAATTTAGTTGCTTCCCACAAGTGAACCCTTTGATTACCAATACCATTTGTATTTCTTTATATTAATTCATATTTATAAAAATTATTATTGCAAATTTATTTATTTCTTGTTCACTTAGTTTTTTTTTTAAAGGTTCTTGTTCAATTAGTTAAAAAAAAGTTTTTAAAATACTTTGGTAAAAAAATCCATCATACTAAATCAGTGCTTTAACTTCCTTTTTTTTTTTTTTTTGGTTTTTTAAACATAATTCTCAAGAAACTCGAAATACTTTTGTTTTCTTTGCAAATGAGAAGTGATAGCTTAGGTGCATGATGATGAATCGGAAAAATGCCATTTATCCGCTCTCCTTTAAATCCTATTATGCCCCTTAACCCTTCACAAGCTCATGCACTACCAACTCAAAGGTGTTCCCAACCGCCTCACCATATATCGTAGGCCCACCATCTTTCTCGGGTTAGGCTTCAACTAACACGGCCTCAACAATAAGTCATTTTTTGTGTCATAGTGTTGGCCTGTAGCAATTTATGTCGCATGATTGTATGTGTGTCGATGAAATGACCCAATTAACCTTCAAGACTTTTTGAAAAAGATAGATTAGATTCATTCAAAACATTAATACATTAATAAATATATATAAATATAGAGGAGGCGTTTTGCCAAGTGCAGCCGTATGGTGAGGTGGTGAAGGGAGTAGGGGTAGGGGGTTGACTATTAAACTTAAATGGCGGTGGAATTGATTGCATCAATCAAATCAAGAAGCCGCCAGCTTAATTATAACCTATAACAAAGAATAAGAAAAGAATAGTCTTTAAAAAATGAAAGGGTTAGTTTTTTGGGTTAAAATTTATTAAAATAATTTGAAAATAAAATAATATCTAAATTAATATATAAATAATTAATGATTACTAGATAAAATTTTTTTTAAGTTAATAATATAATAATTGACTTTAAGATTATAAATATTTTAATTTTTTTAAGTTAATATCATAATTATTGACTATGATATTATTGTTCATATAATAATTTAAATATTATTTTATTTTTAAACTATTTTAATAAAAAATTAAAAAAAAAAACTAAATGTGTACAAAACTGAAAAGAGTGGCTCTACATTTTGCCACATCCCCATTCTACATTTAGCTGTGTAATTCGCATTTCGCGTTTAAAAAGCGTTCCCCACTTTTCTTGCTGTCAACTATTTTTCTAATTGTCAATAACTGTCCATCGTTGCTCACTGCTCACACAAATTATTTCAATAGGTGAGCCACTTGAAGAGCGCTAGTGACACACCCCCACCCCCTACTAGCGGCGGTGTTCCTGCACGACCCCATAGAATCCCTGGGCCGTTACTTCTAACGAACAGAAATCCTGCGGAAGCGGCCGCATGCTTTGTCGAAACTCGATAAAATTTTTTCCTTTTCTAACTCAGATTTGGTTAAAATCTCGGCAAAGATAACAAATTCTGCATATAGGACATATTCCAAACTCAGAACACAATTTACACTTTTCCAAATATGGCAACCAACAACGTTCTTTCAAAGAGCCTCAGGCTCATCACATTTTCACAATATAAAACTATGTACATACATATGCTCAACTGTAAAAATTCCAAAGTATTTCCTTACATAAGTTATTTAATACAGCACTGATACAAAAGTCGTGAGAATTTAATATGCTCCAAATATCCGCGTGCCTCGTATTCTGTGGAAAATAGTTTTTAAACAACAAACAATGAGCTAAACGAGCTCGTTGGAGCGTATGCCTTTATAATGTTTGGTTTTTTCGAAAATATCTCAAACCGTAAAACTCTCTTTTACAAGACACTTTCCGTAAACCTTTGTTGCTTCGCTTTAAAAGTTTCTAAAACTTTTCATACTTGCTTGCTTTCTTGCTTCGCTTGCTTTGCTTTAAAAGTTTCTAAACTTTCATAAAACTTCGCTTGCTTGCTTTATTTGTTTTTAAAAGTTTATAAAACTTTTTATAAACATGGGAGCCTGGGCTCAACCGCTTGCTTTAAAGGTTTATAAAACTTTTCATAGACCTCTTGCTTGCTTTGCTTTAAAAGTTTATAAAACTTTTTATATACACGGGAGCCTGGGCTCAACCGCTTGCTTTAAAGGTTTATAAAACTTTTTATAAATACTGAGTCTGTCAACTGCTTTTAAAAGTTTATAAAACTTTCATAAATGCTGAGCCTGGCTCACCACTTGTTTGCCAGTGGTTGATTTTCAAAACTGTGTGAGAAATGTTTATAAATCAAGATCAACCACTGGAGGCCTTTCTTGCTTGCTGTCCCCTAGTAAAACACAGGAGCTTGGGCTTCAACCGTGCCGGTGGAGCCTTGGCTCAATTCTCCTTTTCCGGTAAATATGGTGGAATGACCTTGGTCTACATCACCATAATCTAGCTAGCGTGCTAACCCTATATACTCCAGTACGTGCCACTGTCCCCTTTAAATGCCATGATGCATGAACTAAGTTTTCCGACCAGGCAAATCTAAAATGCATGAAATGATGTCCTAACACCACCACGCACGTACGGAATACCTCTTACCAGTATGCTTGCTTAAAATTAGGGATTTTCGTTAGGCCTGTTTTATAAAATATACTTTTGTTTGCTTTTCTGTTTGCTTGCTCTTTGAAAGATGGTTTTACAACTCAAAACCATTGCTTGCTTGCTTTTTAAAAGTATGGTTGAATACATCAAAACCATTACTTGTTTGCTTTTCACATATGGTTTAAATCAAAACCATTGTTTGCTTGCTAAAACTCATTGCTTGCTTTAAAATATGGTTTACAATCAAAACCATTAAATACCAACGTAAAACAGTTTATAATAATACACTAGTATTTGAAAAATAGGTTTAGAACACTCACCTTTGTTTACCAAAACTGGAGCACGACTCCAATAACTTTCTCCCGCTACGAAATTTCACACACTCAAACGAATACGGCGAAAACATTAATCGCCTGCGTATAGCGTAAAACTTAACGTACTTCACACATAAGTTACTTTAGGGTCACACAACATTCATATAAAGCCAAATGAACAATTTACCCTTGAGCACTAAAAAGCCCCTAACAAAAAAAAACCACTCATTTTGGCAAACCTTTTTCCAACAATATTCTCTAGACTTTATTACCCAAAAATTATTCAAACGATCTTCAAACATTATGAAACTCTCCAGATCAGTCCTTTATATACCCACGACATCTCTTTTAAATTTTCACTGTACCTTCTAAGGCCCTCAACCACATAACACAAGTTACAACATTTTTTTTTATGCCTAATTGGTTAGCTCACTTAATCACCTACTGTTATCCTTGATTTCTGGGGTCTTTGCTCCATAAATTGTAAATGGTTTCTTCACTCATTTGAATCTATGGTTCTAAGGTTTCTTCTCTAATTAGAATCATCCAATTTGGATCACCAAAACTCAAGTTATTGTATTTTACATCTAGATTACTCAAATTGGCAAGTAAATTGTGCACCGCATTACAGCTCTACTTCTTGAAAAATTTTATGGGTACTTTGGGGTTACAATTTTCATACACTTCCTTCAGCTAACTTATTCCCCTAGAAGTCTATTTTACCCATAATTTTGAATCACTCAATTTGGATGAGTGAAACTCCACTTATGGCCAAAACACTACAACAATACCTAAAACAGAGATAACCAAATGAGCTACATGTGAGCTCACCTTTCACCTGTATTTGGAGCCTTAGAGCTACAATTTGCTCTTAGTCCCTTCTATACATTTGTAGCCCTATCTATTATGGTTCTTTAACAATTGGAATCAATTCATTTGGATGATTATAACTTAATCTATAGCCAAAACAAGAACATGTGTGTTTATAAAAATTTTGACAGCATTCCCTTTAAAAACTCAACATTCTCCTTTTTTACAACCATTCCCCAAAACCAATCCAACCAATCAAGAAAACACAAAACAACCTCAAACCCTAGCTCTAGGAACTAGATCAAGAACCCAAGAACCATGGAAATCCATATAAAGGTCCAAAAGTCCAATAATCTATACCAAAAACCCTAGAAATCCAAAATATACATAATTCCAATACAAAAACATACCTTATTTCTCTTCTCCCTCTTCTTCTCCCTCTTCTTCCTCTCTTCTTCTCACCAAAAACGTGAAGCCCTAGTTTGAGAGACTAAAATGAGGGTTTTGTTTGTCTCATGCCCTTTTTATAATCTCATCTTTGCCTTAATTACACCAGTCCTCAATCACTTTAATATTTGAATCCAACTTATGTTATTTCTACTTCGCATACTCTCTTCTCATCTTGTATCCTTTATGTCCCATTTTGAATCAATTACAACTTTACCTTTCTTCTAGTACAACATTCCGGGTTAAATAAATTTATGATTCACAATTTCATCATGAACAACAACTCCCAAAAATACTACAATGACACTTGGTGCACATATGCCCTACTGCATCGACGTACACCCTCTCGACGGCATTATGCCTAGTTGTGCCCGTGATTTGAATCTATCAAATCTTTCCAAAATAGCTTCGTGACCTATAGGAAAAAATTACTGGTTTATGGTTCATCTGACCAAATTAAAATAGGTGTCGATCATTTCAATTAATCCGATTTACTTAAATTTGTAAATTTGTAGAGTCCCAAGGTTGAGAAGTGATAGCTTAGGTGTACGATGAGTTTTATAATATTTTATTTTATATTTGTTATGACTTGTATAATTAAGAATTTAAGACCCATTGTTGTAAGTTTTGAAGCTTACATATTTGATTATCTTGAAATCAATTTACTTAAAATTGACATGTCTCGTTTGGAAACTTTTTCTTTAGATAAATAAACTATTTTGAAAAAAATGTGGAATACAAAAATAATTGAGATTTAATATCTTTAAAATTGTTATTCTTCTTTCGTATTTTTATTTGATAATTTATATTATTATCTTTTGAAATATATTTCACTAAAATATCAAAAGTACAGAATAAAATTTATAAAAATCATATTTCATTTTTTTAAAATTTTCTAACTAAATAAAGATATTATGGATATAATATTAAAGAGATAATTTTATTCGAATATATGACTCTATTTTATTATGTTTAATTTATTCATTGTTTCTGGGCTGTTATTTTTATTATATAAACTTTTATTTATATTAATATTTGTTGTATCTTTTGTATATATTCTATATATAGGATAGTAGACATTGTTGATAATCAGTCCACTATTGTAAAATATTGCGTTGCAAGAATATAATAGAGAGAATAGAGAGAGATTAAGAAGAGAAAGTAGATAAGCACCAAAGATGGTAGAGAAAGTCAGAGGAGAGCAATTTTATTTTCACTTTCATTCTCTTATATACATTGAATAGGGAGATGGGCATTCATACGTAGAATGTAGGAGTTACGAATGTGCCATAATAGGTACATTAAATATACATTGATGTATATAGGTTCCGAATGTGTAGGTTACGAATGTATAGGTTACGAACGTTGCCATAATAAAAGACATCAATATACATTTACGAGCATAGTTACGTAATGTATATGTTACGTTGAATATAATGAATATTCATTCACGATTTCATAACACTCCCCCTTGAATATTCATTGTATTCATGAATGTGCATTGAATGATACTCCTCATTAAAAACCTTAAGCCGGAAAAACCCAGTGGGACAAAAAACAGGACAAAAGGAAAAAACAGTACAGCGCATAAATATTTATGATCTCTCCCTTTTATGGATGCATTAGTTGCCTCATTAAAACCTTAAGCCTAAAACCCAATGGGACAAAACCGGACAAAAGGGAAAAGAGTGCAATGCATAGTTCATAATATCTCCCCTCAATTTGAACTATATAGCCATCACTGGGCTAGTTAATTCGCATCTTATGAACTCGCCAAGATACCAATGCCATATACTAATTTCTCAAAAGTTGACGTTGGCAATGATTTGGTAAAAAGATCTGCAAGATTATTTATGGATTGAATCTTCTTAACATCAATTTGTCGACTTTCTTGGAGTTCATGAGTATAGAAAAATTTCGGCGAGATATGCTTGGTCCTATCACCTTTGATATATCCTCCCCTAACTTGTGCAACAACACAAGCAAAAGATTATCTTCATAAATTATAGTGGGAGAATTTGTAACCGGTGTTAAGCTACAAGAATTGTGAATATGTGTTATAATGGGATCTTAACCAAACACACCTCTTCCAAATTTTCATATAAAGCAATGATCTCAGAGTGGTTAGCGATGTAGCTACTAGCAATCGTCACAGTAGACGCCACGAAATGGCTGCACATTATAACAAAAATAAATAACCAGCTTTGAGAGCGAGCTTTATGTGGATCAGATCTTATATCCAAAGACGAATATCTAACTAAACCAGAGGGGTAGTAGATCTTTGAATAATATAATCCCAAATCTACTAAGCCTGAGATAACGAAAATATGTTTAATTCCATTCCAAAGGTCTCCCGAGCTGACTTTAACTAAAACGCGCTGCCAACTTATCGCAAAAGCGATGTCTGGTCTCGTACATTGTGCCAAGTACATCAAAGCCCCAATTGCATTGAGATATGGTACTGTGCACTGGGCATTCTTCACGATTCTCTAGATGAAACTAATCCTTTGGGATCTAGAGACCCATAACCATAAAGTGCCTCAAACGGGTGAGCCTTGTCCACGTTGAAGCATTTAAGTAATCTTTCAATGTATGATGATTGATGGACGATTATTCCATTTGCTTTATGCTTAAGCTGTAGACCAAGAAAAAGTTTGGTTTTACCCAAATCTTTAACTTCAAATTCCTTTTTCAAATACTCTTAGCAAGCTTTAGCTAACCTTTCCTAGTTCCAATTAAATTTATATCGTCGACATAATTGCTATAATAGCAAACTGCTTCGATTTCTTAATAAACACGCATGGGCGTATAGGATCATTCTCTTGCATCTTTCCCCTTAATTAGGTACTCACTTAGGCGCTGATACCACATGCGACCGGATCGCTTTAACCAAAGACAAAGATCTTTGCAATTTTATTGGAGAATAAGTCATGGAGTGCACGTGATCGCATTTGAATCCTTTGGAATTTTCATATAAATATCTCGTGCGATCTAATGAGCCATATAGATATGTCGTCACAATGTCCATAAGACGCATTTCCAATTTTTTAAAGATTACCAGACTAATGAGAAAAAATGTAATCATATCCATCACAGGTGAATATGTCTCATCATAATCAATCCCAGGTCTCTAGAAGAATCCTTGGGCAACGAGTCGAGCTTTATACCTGACAACCTCATTTTTCATTTCAAGCCTTGCATTAAATACCCATTTATATCCAAATAGGTTTGTTATTATCTGGGGATGCGAGTTATGGTCCAAAACCTCTCGCTTAGCTAGGGAAGCCATCCACTCTCACCGCTTCCTCCCACTTAGACCAATCTTGCCTTTTGACGACATTCACCAATAGATTGCGGCTCACAATCATCCATAATTTTAAGGAGCAATCGAGAATGCAAAAATATCATCAATGATGATTTATTTCGATCCCAAATCTCATTACAATATGTAATGGAATTCTCAAGATTCCTAGGGTTGGTGATTCATGGCTCAGGCCTCTTCAAGGGCATTGCTCTTAGAAGTAAGCACAACACCAAAGCTCTTATGGAGTGGATTCTTGATTCTTCCCCTCGCTGAGAACAAAGGTCTTTTCGATCCTATCGGGTCTACCACGCTTCAACCATGATTTTCAATCCATTTTAGCTTGTCCTTCAGAATGCTGTCCTAGCCGAGACTTACAAATTCTGAATATGAGATTTCATATCTTAGCATCATTAAATGCATCGTGAAGTCTATTGGCTATAGTCAGAATGGATTATGTGGTCGCGACCTCGCTGCGACTCAGAGCTCTTGGTCGACCAGATAAATTTTTCTCATTCCAGAGAAAACCTTAATCGGGTTTTACTTCGCAGCCCATTTCAATTTTTAGGTGTCCCAATCGATGGAAACATAGTCTCATTGAAATGACAATCGCGATCCGACAAGAAAAGATCACTTAGCCTGCCTCCAAGAACCCAATGATGGATCTGAGGAATTAAACCCAACATAAATGCCCAAACGGCGTTGGGGACCCATTTTCGTTCTTTTTGGTGGTGCAATAGGCACCTGTACTGCACAACCAAAGGTGCGTAAATGTGAAATATCAAGTTCATAACCAAGAACCATTTGAAGGGGAGATTGTAGGAGACTAGCAGTGGGGCGCAATCTTATTAGGGCAGCCGCATGCAAAACGACATGACCCCACGCTGTATCGTTGAGATTCGCTCACAATAGAGTGGGCAATGATTTGTATATGTTTAATCAAGGATTCGCTAATCCATTTCGGTATGAACATAGCGCGCACGGTGCTCAACCCGATTCCGAGCTGGCTACCAATATGTATCAAAAACTTTTAATAAATTCACCAAAGATTATCCATCCTTATACCTTTTAATCGATAATCGTGAATTGTGCCCGAAGCTTTATAATCATAAGAAGTAAACGTAAAAATGTGACATCAAGGCCGTAGATAATGGGGATAAACATGGGACCATCTGATGTGGACGCTGGTCCATAATTAGTACCATAAAGATCGAAATGGTCCACTGTGGTCAGATTGGTCCACAAATATCACCCTCACCCTTTGCAGAATAAAAGGGGATTCAAGATCAACCTTGTTATAGAAGGTTTGATAATGAGTTTTCCTTATGAACAAGCTTCACAATTATAATCTTTGGACAACAATACCTTTGTATCCTTTAAAGGGTGCCCTTTTGTATTCTGGATTATTCGACGCATCATTGTAGCGCCAGGGTGACCAAGGCGATCGTGCCATAATCCAAACTGATCAGAATTTACCAATCTCCAAGATATGGTGGAGTAGGTTTCAACGGCCTTAATCATGACACACAATATAAACTCATAGAAGAAGTCATTTTCTCACGGATGGTCTTCGTGCCCATCTTATACAGGGAATGCATGATACACTTTGCCTATTCATAAATAGTTTCAACATGGTACCCATTACGGTGTACACTCAGGGCTGGCAGATTCCTTTGATCTACTGCTTAGAAATGCATTCTCAATATGCAGGATGGTACCTTTGGCAAAACAATCAGGGCATTCCCGAAACCATCAATAATCTAATGTGACCGATATTGTAATGACACGTGTCTTAATAATGTCATACTGAAAGTGTCTACTACGAAATATGCTACGCTGGATGCACCATCATGCATTAAACATCTTCCTTTTCTCTGTTTTCCATTTGCATTTATGCTGACAACTTCAGGTGTCAAGTATCATAAAATTTTCTATATTATTATGTGGTCAAATAAAATTTCAAAATAATAAATATTATATCAAGTTCATAAGCATTTCATTGCATAACCATATTAAAGAACAATAAAAGGCAATACATTTAAAGAAAAAACAACTAGGAAAAGAAATTATTAGAATCAAAAATTGAAATCTAAGATGTCATCCACCAAAGCCGATGCTTCAACAAAGTAATCAAAGGTCCTCAAAGAAATTAAAGACATCCAGGGATGCATTTGCTACTTCAGGAGCAAGAGGAGTCCCACCAATGTAGATATTGTCGGGTTTCCAACAATGGTTATGGCAAATGTGGATTAATTTCAATGGCGTGAGATCTCACCACGCTTGCCCGCGTATTTTTAAAGATGCCTCGGTATAGATCAACAAAGTGCTTTCATGCACGACAAGTATGTGACTAGTGTCTACCATGCCACAACGATGGCAAATACTTTCATTAGTCACCTCTTTCGCTTCTTTCTTTGTCAAGTGATTTCCGGCCAAAGTCGATTTCTAGGGCTGTTAAATTTTTTGCCACCCTTTCTCGGGGATTATATTCTTGCCTATGCTTGTAGCCTTTAAAATGGCCAATAATTTTCGTGAGTTCGCATGTGCTTCGTGCAATGCTTTGAGCTAGCGTGTCTAAGATCATGATTTCAGCAAGACCATTAGTTTGCTCAGCAGTGAGGAGCACATAAATTAAATCAGAGTATGTGGCAATTTGATTTTGCAGATGTCGTTGCAATACAATATTCAAGCATGGAAGGTGGAGAAAGTTTTCCAATACCCACATCACGAGCTTGATACCGCATAACCTCAAGCCGAGAAACAATATCAAATAAAGCTGAAGCCATAGTCGATTAATCGATTTAAAATCTCAGAGTCCGAGATTTGCCACCATATTGTGCTTAAGTGAAGGATACCAATGCATGATCCCATCCTTCAACCTCTTCCACAAGGTTCGAGGGTCTCGAATCCGATAAATATTGAGTTCAAGAGTTTCCATGCAAACGACGACGAATAAAAACCGTTGCATTTGCTTTATCTTTTGCATTTGAGGTTCCGCTTTCCCAGAATTGCGTTAGCAAGATCTTGCCCTTGGAGGTGCATTTCCATGTCAAGGCACTAGGATAGATAATTATTTCCACTCACTTCGAGGATGTGGAATTTTGGCTTTTCAATATTTGCCATAATTCTTGCAAAACAAATGAATCCTTAAATTAATTAGAAGGATTTTCAAATATCCACCACCACTTCAGGAGCAGAATGATACTTTTAGGTTGGAAATTTGGCTTCAGGCCAAGAAAAGAGAAAAAAAGAAGAATTGATAGAAGAAGATGAAGTATAAGTTGATTAATAAAAATACTCACCTTGCACAAAATATTTACCTCAATCGGGTAGATCTCGTGCTGATAACGTATTGTAAAATATTGCGTTACAAGAATATAATAGAGAGAATAGAGAGAGATTAAGAAGAGAAAGTAGATAAGCACCAAAGATGGTAGAGAAAGTTAGAGGAGAGCCATTTTATTTTCACTTTCATTCTCTTATATACACGACAGTGGTACTACCATTCATACGTAGAATGTAGGTTACGAATGTGCCATAATAGGTACATTGAATATACATAGATGTATATAGGTTACGAATGTATAGGTTACGTTGAATATAATGAATATTCATTCATGTATTTCATAACATCCACATATATTTTGGGTATATGTCGATAATTTTGATGATTTTTGGGCAAAAATCAATAATTTACCGATATTTTCAAGATATATCCCAATTTTTTCGGAACCCTTCCTTATTGTTTTGCATTTTTTTTTCGATTTTTTGGTATTTTTCAACCACCTTTCTTATTATTTTTTGTCTTTTTTTTATTTTTTTTATTTTTCAACCACCTTCCTTATTTTTTTGGTATTTTTCAACTAACTTCCTTATTAGTTTTCGTCTAATTATTTTTAATTTTTCAATCACTTACCTTTTTTTTTCCTTTGATTTTTTTATATTTTTCAACCACCTTTCTTATTTTTCCTCGATTTTTTTGTATTTTTCAATATTTTTCATCTTCCTATTTTATTTATTTTTTTTGTATTTTTCCTTATTTTTCATTTGAGACCACCTTCCTAATTTTTTTTTTTTGGTATTTTTTGATACCTTAAAAGCACTGATTGTCAAATGCAATTCAACTAGTCTAAATGAATTGTTAAAAGAAATAAATGATCCCAAGAAAATTAAAAATAATAAAAATAATGGATATTTGATTGTATTGTAAGATTGTTTCGTGTCTTTGGCCTTGAACTGTGACATCATGTAAGATTGTCTCTCAGTGTGAAATGGTCTTGTGAACAAAGCTTGTATCGCAAACTGGATTAATTGTATCGCGATATTGTATCGCGGTTCGCCTTGAAATCAGATTAAAATAAATTATCTTCGCTGTACAGCCTTTGTATGTGATTGTATTGCAACCTTCAAAGTTAGTCTTGCGATACGCCTTAACGACTTTGCGCTTTACAAATTGCCTTGGTAATATGCTTTGTTGTATCGCAACGCGTGGCCTCCTTCTTCTCAATCACACGGTCTTGCAATACAGTCCTGTGTATTGCAATACACTTCCCTCTTAGCGCAAGGATTTTCTCCTTCACTGATCTTGCGATAAAGGCGGTCGTGTTGCGATACACTTCCTATTTCCTCGGTGAGGATCCTTTCGCGATACAATGTTTCGCTTGCGATCTTCACCTCTGGCCGCACCCCGCCTTTCAAGGATACGTAAGCTCATATCAGACATTACTTCGGCCTCCTTGAAGCTCTTTTTCTTCAAGGATATCTAATGGTCTTGCAATACTCCCCGCCTCGGCATAAAATTTGTATCCCAACATCTTTCAGCCTTTTCTTCTAAAACTGTATGTGATACACTTCCTTTTATTGCAATACACTTTGGTGTGCTGCAATTGTTCATTTTTGCTGCTTTTCGTTGTTGATTTTATTTCTTTTGCAAATAATTCCTGCAAAACCCAAGTTGGATTAATATTCCATAACTCTGCCTAAAAATCAATAATAATCATCAATAAATTCAATAAAATAAAAAAAGAGATTAGGGTGAAAATTAGCCTTGCTAAATTGGTCAAACGTTCAAAATTTAAAAAGACAGGACATCCAAATAGGAGGGGGGTCCCAACCCCTTCCATAGATTCAAAATTTAAAAATGTAGGACATCTAAGGAGGGGAGGGGTCCTAGGTTTCACACTTCGAGTCTTAATGGGACAGTTTACTACATTATAATAAAATGCTTAATTGTAACAAAAAAAGTAATGAAAAATTAGACCATTCATCTAAATATAGCGTTTATACAATGAACATTCAAAACTTGCTCTAGGTAAAACAAACAATAATAATAAGATAATATTCACTTTAAAAAAAGCAGATAATATTGAAATGTCACTTTAACACATATTTTTTAAAATATATAGGAAATATTTTAGGTAATGACTTTGTTTGAGGACTATGGAACTCTATTTTTAGAATTAAAAAAAATAAAATAATATAATATATATATATATATATATGAATTTTAAAAGTAGATATTCAAGTTTATTATATATTTAAAATAAAATAATTTCACAAAATAGACATTTATACTATCAAATTAAGTAGTTTCATCAGAATAACTAACACTATAATAATATTACGACTGTAATAGAAGATAGGTTAATCATTTAAGGGTAAAAGATACTAATGTTCATATATGTTGATAGAAAACTATCCTCATGATGTCAATATACTTAAAATGCTAGTATTTTTTATTTAAAAAATAATTTATAAAATACTTCAAAAATGTTACTCTCCAAATAAACTTTCTTTCAATTTATGATAAAAGTTATTTCATATATATATATATATATATATATGGTATATATATATATATATATATATATATTATAAGCCTATTTTGAGGGACAAATCAGAGATATGTTTTTTTCCAATGCTTTTTATCTCCTGCTCATATATAATATTCATATGTAATGTAGCAAGGATAAGGGTTTTCTTGATTTTGTCTTTATGTGTGCTTTTGTCTTTAACATGTTGCGACGGGTTTTTGTTGTCGTGAAGTATGTTACTGCTGGTACTGTGTTGTTGATTGGTGACTTTTTTACGGGTTTTCGCGCTGATAAAGCCGATGCAAAGTTTCAACTGCAGTATTCCAACATTTTTTTATTATCAACATATAGATCTTGAACCGATTATTTTCGCTATTAACCTAGATGCTAGGTCATGTTTTAAAGTTTTTAACACTTTTGATTTTTTAATTGATTGTATTACTAACCTAAATCAATTAAAAAATAATAATGTAAGGGTTACTTTACATGGTAATAATTAATAATTTTTTCTTCTTTATACGATAATAAGACATCCAAACCACAATGACAAAGTCATGTTTTAAAATTTTATTTGTATTCCCTTTATTAGTGTTGTAAGACCCGAGAAAATTCCAATTTTCCTCGAAAAATTATAAACAAGAATTTCTAAGAAAAAACTCGAAATTTCTTTCGATCTCGCAATGACCTAAACGGATTTCATCAAGAATCGTCTCACGAAATTTAGCTACCACGTCGAATTTCATAGAATTTGACAACTTCGACTTCAAGTTTTTCGAGGCACCGTGTTGCGTCTAAAACGGTTTGAGAGACATTGACGACAAAACACCTACTACACGCACTCAGGACACATATCGCAAGATTAGAGAGATGATGGAAATGGACGGCCTAGATTATGCCAAGTGTCAAAAAATCAAGAAAATGGAACATTATGGGAATTAATAGAAATGTTCATGATAATAAGACGAAAGATGAACAGTGTTCATCTTCCCCATTTGAAGGCCAAAAATGTGAAGAGATGCAGTGGGTGCTGGAATTGTGAATCTAGAGAGAGAAAGTGTGACTTATCTCTAGATTTCCAACTATTCGGACAGTCACGTCTCGACAGAGCAAGAAGTAAAGCTGTTCTACGCGGCGAGTGCAACGCGTGGACACCGATTTGGTGGAGTTCCGACAACTCCAAGAGGTAGGGATCTTTTCCTACTTAGCTACTCGCTTAAAGATCCAGCGCAATGGTTAGAAATGTTATGAGACTTGTTTTAAATTCGTGAAATCTCTGGCCCAAAGCCAACCGAGCTGTAGAAAATTCTATTTGTGTGGCCGTGAATAGTAACCCGAGGGTTTCACTATTCATAAGAATAGTGACATGAATTTTTGGTGTGATTTTATGATGTTGAGTGATTCAAAATGAATTGCTTGTGTTTGTCAATTAGCCTATGCGAGCTAATTTCGTGTTATTGGGTCAAGGGAATTTGCATACTACGATTTATGTGAGTTAATTATGTTAATATATATGCATGTGAATATATATTAGCATGAGTTTGTTGAATTGGCATCATGCATTTCATATGCACCGGGCACCTAGAATATTAAGCGGTTTTACGACATGAAATGAAACAAATGAAAATGTTTTTGTAAAAGAAATTTCGACGAAGATTTCTCCCAAGAATTCGTCGAGGGACGCTCCAAGCAGATCACTTTGGATGAGGACTACGACTGCTTTCGTAGAGTTATCCAAAGAATTCATTTCTGAGGGTAGTCCATCATTTTTACTGAAACTTGGTAGTAGTTTTCAAGAACAAAAAGCTTGTTGTGAAAAACCGGATATTTTTACCGCATATCGGGCTTAGGCATGTGCTGGTGGGAGTTGGTAAGGACTCGAGACATGGGTTCGGGGCATGTAGACACTGAGAGGCTCATGAAATTTGCTTTGAATGTGATTGTTTGCCATGCATGTGCACTTAGCGGGGAGTAACCCATTTAGAAATTATCACTATCGGGCTTTGCTCACCCCGGTCAAGGGATCATCACTTCGTGCATGGGTGGACACAAGATATGACACATTAGAGGTCGCGATAAGAAAAGCCGACTTATGGCTTTGGATAGCTATGCAGATAATATAAGAAATTCCAAAATAAATTCTAATATATGTTTGTAAGGAAGAGTAATTTATTAACTCTTGAACTATTGCATATAGTTGATGTATTTTGTGAGTATTGATGCAAGGGCCCAAGTGGCCATTATTTTACTCGCATGTGGACCCTGTGTGGTCATTGTAAACTTGTTGAGACAGGTTTGTACTTTTGGTAGAGGTCCCCATACAAAGGAGACTCTGCCCGATTTTCGTGAATGGTGTCGGGTTACCCGACATCCACGAGTATTCCATGGGTTGATCAAGTTGTCAAACGGACACCCCGGCTTAGCGCTACAAACAGCATCGTAGCTTAGGTACACGAGTACCTAGGGCTTGAGGGACTTGGGCTTAGGCCACGGTCTTAGAGTGTAGAACTTAGGTATATGAATACCTAGGGCTTGAGGGACTTGGGCTTAGGCCATGGTCATTGAGGTTTAAGAACATCACAGCTTAGTATAGCTCGATGTTAGGGTTTAGGTAGGTGACTGCCTAGGAGGTCACGGGACAGGATTAGAACACTACATGCATCGTGTTTTATGTGTGATTGTTGTACATAACATGAGTTGTTGTGTGTTATGAATTGTGATTGAAATTGTATGCTTGGTGAATAGCATAGGAAAGATGTTGAACACTAGGGTCGAGAAAATGTAACCTTAGGTGTTTGAGAAATTTTGGACAAATAGTCCATAATTAAATGAAAAAAAGTGATGTGAAGAGTAATTTCTTAAGGTTTTACAATATGTAAAACTAGGGAAAAAAAAATAAATTTTTAATAAATTTATTTGGTTTAATGGAAAATGGAAAAAAAAATTTGGTAGTTTTTCCAAGAGGCAAGAATGAAAAAAAAATGTAGTTACAGTAGTCGAATGGGCTATCGCCCATTTTTTCTATGTGAGTCACAATACAACAAGTCAGGACAGGACACAGTGGCTCGACAGCCGGGCCCGGGAGCGGGGGCAAGGCCAAGCAGCCAGGTGGGCGCGCAGGGGCGCGCATGGTCGGCCACGATACGGCCGGGCCGGGCCACGCATACGCCACGACACTCCGGGCTGGGGCGAGGCCGACTTACACCCGGCCAGCGTACCGCTGCTGCAATTCCATCGGGTGGATAGTGTCACATACACGCTTTGTATCGCGGATTGTGACGCCCTAAAACCTCGAGTCCGCTGACCACCCGCCAACCCGCGAAATACGTCGCGATGTTCGTTACCCGACGCCACTAAAATCGCCAGAGCTCTCGGCATCTTTAGCCTCTACCCAAATACAAGATCAGATATACCGGTCCTAAACATTTAATATAATCCCAACATGAGTAAAACGGCCTCGGGCCCATAATACAATATCACGCTAATATATCCAAACTATATCCAATAGTTTCAAGAGTTAATAAACTACTTTATACAACATAATAAAATGAAAGCATTCTAATACATGTATACAAGTAGACACTAAAGCCATCCCGCTTCCCTTCTAAAACAAATTTCAAGGATCTAACCGTCTCTCGCACGCTCCCCATACCGTGAAAAAGGGGGTCTCACGACGGGTGAGATAAAGCTCAAGAGGAGAATCGCTCTCAAGTGGGCTACCACCACCTAAGTGTTGTGCAATGTCTAAAGTAAACACACATTCAAGCAAATGCATGATCCTACTTCAATGTCTACTAATTAACTCGTATCCCGAGTCCTCACGACTCTCTCACACTCGCCTAAGCCTTGTATGCGGAGAATTATTGTTTTATTAGTGGACAACCTCCGATGTATATATATATCAATCGGGCCGCCTCCGATTTCATTAATATATTATTTGTTTGTGGACTACTCCTCCGATGAATATCAATCGTGGGCCGTCCGACGATTGATATTTTAAATTTGACTACCGAGTTAATTAATGTTTTTAGACAACCCTCCGAACCGTTTTCTCTAGACTTATCTCATGCACTCACTCCTATAATCCTAGGGTATTCCAGTGCATATGGAATGCATGTATGCCAGTTCCAATACAGTCTAATCACATGGAAATATATAAACATGAATATACTCGCATAATTCAAATCACACAATCATGTTATGTAATTTTACACCTCATACATCAAAATTAGCTCACTATGGGCTAATGATCAAACACGAGCAATTTAATTTAAATCACTCGACTAAACACATATTTTCACAAAAATATATTTTTGTGTCACTATTTCTAGGAACAGTAAAACCCTAGGGTTTACTAAGCCAACACTAACAAGTCACCCGCTCACTTTGTGGAACTCCGCAATCTCACGGCCATTCCACTTTTCCAAACCAATACATGATTTAATACCAAATCACCCTAAATCGACAACCCAATCAGCCGTATACTACTACCGGCCCAATGGGTACTAAAATTCACATCACCCTATCCTGTCTGATCGATCAAACTGGCCTCACTCACTAATCGCCAAACATTTGGTAAAGTATTTAAGTTAGGGAATAAAACCGTTGTGGAGAAACCCCACTCTAGAGTTTGAGTAAACTCCCTAAACCGGCACTCCACGCGAAGTTCTCGCGCAGGAGCAAAGCCTCTCCTCTTGTCTCGAAGACCACCGACGGTCGGATCGCGTACAAATCTAGAGAGAAGTGTTCTCTCTCTCTAAAACCTCTCAAAAAGAAAGCTACTGGATCTCCAAAAATGTCTCCCACGTTTTTCCTTTTGGCTTTTGAAGGAGAAGAAGCACTATTACAACTTTTGTCCTTTATTGACTTAAAATCAAATCCCATAATGACCATTACGTCCTCTTACTCAAAATTGATATTCTATGACTATCTCGGCCGTCCATTTTCATCATTTACCCATACCACTTATGGTACATGAGACGTGTTGTATATGACTTTCGGCCACAACCAAAATCGCTTTATCTTAAGACCGAATCCCGATACCTTCGAAAAACGTGTCGATCTGGACCGTCTCAAAATTTGACGAAATTTTACTTAAGTGGCTAGATTTTGCGATTATTCCAACTGTGCAACTTTTTCATCATCCGAGATCTAGAGAATTAATCTCGATTTTTAACGAAAATTACAATTTTTAGAATCGAAATTACGATTCGCCTTTATTCCGTAAATTGGAATTTCTGTCTTACGATTCTCCTCCTTAAAAGGGAATTTCGTCCGCACCGTGACAATCATATCACTCATAAAAGATACGCAGAACATGCATTCTACCACGTGACGTAAACTCGGCCATTTAATTATTAAACGATTCTAATTACGCACTCATCCCTAAACAAAGTATGGACAGCTGCCCAGATTGGGCCCTCGCGCTTCCATCAGCCGACCCTCCACCCACAATGCCGCCATAGCACTCTCTCACTCAGCCTCACCGGCCTCAAGGCCGCAAAACCCGATCACGGCCATCAACAATGCACACCGGTCCTTCCTCGAAGGTCCGATCCGTCAACCCCAACCCGTCCCCTAATCCACCACATGAGTCGGATCCGAGTATATTCTGAGCATGGAGACGGAAACACCCGTGGACACCTACCATGCCGGGCTGCGACCAACCGGGCACGCTAACGGCCCATCCTCTCAGCATCCTCGAAGGCCCAATAAACTCCTAATGATAGCTTCCCGCTCACGAATTGTTCACTCTCCCAGGTGATCACCTTCAAGAAAACGCGATCACTAACCTCGAACTCTAAGGGTCGACGTCAAGACATTAGCATAGCTCTTCCTGGTCTGGCCTCGGGTCGGGAGAAGGACGCATCAGATCAAGCCCACCTTCCTGAGGGTGTCCCATTCCGATCGTGACTAATGATGGAACACTCTCCACCCTGGCCCAACATAATCTAAGTGACTGCATGTGGCCTCCCATACAAGGCCCTCATACCTGCCATCCTGTGATACTGGGCTCTCGATAACCTGTCGTAGGCTAATTCCACTAAGGGCAATTGCTCATCCACCCTTATGATCCAGGACACATGCTCACAGGTCCTCTTAACACATGTATATAATCCGCACAACGATAACCCTACACAACCCCTTACTTGAACCGACCTTCCCAAGGTCACAATCACACCGACAATCCAATGGATTGGTCAACTTAGTCCATGTCATGAATAACATCCATTTACCGAGCCCTCACACCAACAACTCCTAATGCAATTTCCAAAGGTATCCAAACCTCGAGTCACCTCTCGACTCTATCACTCAACTCTAAGTCTCGCGTGATGTCCATGTCCCCGTGTTTTCATCTCGGGCAACATAACTCTTCGGCTCACACTTCGAGCCTCTTTCGTTCACACATAATTTTCGGATAACTCCGCGGGTCTCTTACACCCACACAGGACCTTTCGGATACTACCGCGGGTCTCCTTTACCCATAACTCCAGGCTTCTCACCTTAAGGGATTAACGGCCCCCTTCTTGATTTGCCAAACACACTCTAATTACTTTTCATTTCCTGATTCGAACTATGAGTCTTCATTGGACTTAGTCCTACAGACAAACTCAACCCCCACTCACCAAGACGGTGAATGACCATGACCGCACCCACACCCGACCGACGCGATGTCACCCGCACATGAACGCACGATGCTATATTGTGACAACCAATCCCGGCTCCACCATACAGATCTTAGAGATCACCTATTCCATAATCTCGACCTATCAGTCAACTCACCCTACATCCTAGTGGGAAGAAATGTCGATCTATACTAAATTTTCTAAAGGCCTTAACCTAAGCCCAAATCCACTGTCGTGGTTCCGTATGACAACCCTACTTAGGTCTCAATTATCGACAACCCGATGGTCGCCAACTCCATCCATGTCAAGCCTCGACAATCAACAACCAATAGGTCTACCAATTTAAAAGTCCACCACGCCCGCCGCGCAACCTCGATCCGGTCCCCCGACTTCGACCCACACTCCGTCCCTCCGGCCTATCTCAGGTTGCCGGAAGTGCTTGTATAGCACCTCGAACCGAAACTAGTTCCTCTAACTCCTCACCAGCGGAGGAATGAACTCAGAGTACCTGGTATTCTACGCCTAACTCGGGACCGTGATGTCCCAAAGTCTTGGGATCCCCCTGGTCTCGGGGGCAATCCAGCCACTCATGCTCAATCTCGCCCTAGTTCAAATTAGTGTGAAGCGTATCTTCCGCTCTTCTCCGAACTAGGAGAAAGTCGATCCTCCTCTTACCAACACCCAGATCCCGAGTGTTCCAAGTATCCTCATTTCTATGGTCGTACACCCCAACCATGGAGTCCATATCCCATAGGCGAAATCCTATAATTCTGCCCCGAATGGACAACTTCAGCCCATTCTCGAATCTCCTCGTAATACCCAAACTAATCCCAAGAAAACCACGTGATCCGAAGATCGACATCCTGGCCTCCCAACTCACGTCTTCAACCTTCAGTCGACCGACACTCCCGGGTGTTGACACCACTGTCCCAAAATCTCCCCTCGCAAGCTAAAACTCAGACGATCGAACTTAGTGTGTACTCGATGGTCACCAAGAATCAGAACACAATCCCCGCGATACCATGCTCCCACTGATTGGGAGGGAACAAGATGTCATCCACGAAGACTACGACAGAATTAATCTAGATAAGGTTGAACACCCATGCATGAGGCTGTCCATGAACGACGGGCGATTCATCAACCAAAGGGCATCACCTTAAACTCAAAGTGCCCATAACGCGCCCTGGAACCGGCCTTAGGATACTTGTCTCCTAACCCTCACCGATGGTAACCAAGCATAAGGTCTATCTCTGAGTAGACTCGCGCCCTCTCAACCGATCAACAAATCGCCAATCCCAGAATGGGTACCGATTCTTGATCGTGAACCCTGTTCAACCGTTCGTAGTCAATGCACAAATATGGTCTCATTCCTTCTTCTTCGCAAATAACCTGAGCTTTTCCATGGTGAAGTGTCTTGGCCTAATGAACCCCTGGTCCATCAACTTCAGGAACTGGACTCCTCGAGTTCCCGCAGTCAACTAGTGCCATCCTATGCGGAGTCATAGAGATGGGTGAAGTACCAGAGTGTACCCTTGTAACTCGATACCGAAGTCTACTACCCTCTATGGAGGTAGTCCAGGTAGCTCATCTGGAAAAACATCCACATACTCACATACTACTCGAGGTAGATCTAAGTCCGGTCTCTCCTCGTCCTCTAGGTTAAGGCTCGCGAGCCAACTCGCTAACCGGCCCCGACACTTGACTCAGATAATCGACCCGGGCAAATGTCATGCTGTCTCTAAAATACCATACGAGTACCCAACCTCGCTGTGATAGGCTGTGAATCCCTCCTACGCCACAATCGATAACGACCAGACGCTATCGCCCAATCCATCCCAAGGATGACATCGAACTCGACATGTCCATAATCCTCGTGTCCATCAGTGGAGTAGAGTCCCCGAGATCTCCAATCACAACCTCGACATATCATCCCTAGTCTCGCCCTAGTCCCTAGGGAGAACTCACATAACGCTTCTCCTCTAAGGTCTTAGAGGTCCTCGCCCATTTCCACCATATTCGGTCTCATTCCTCTAGCTAACGCAATTAGTCTAATCCGGTCAAGGCCGCAGGTGTAATCTCCATAGCCTCTAACACTTTCGATTTACATGAAACCAATGGTCGGCCACCAACCTGATCTCCTCCCCCCGTGAATGTCTAAGGATGATGCGCCCTAACCTCTGAGGTTACTAGGACCTTCCCCGTATACCCGCCATACCAGCCTATGCGACAAGAAACGGCCGTAATACCTACAAATTTCAAGAAAGTCCGCTTATCAAACACCTGTGGCGTTCACCACCCGTGGACGCCCTCTTCTACGCCCCGTCCTCTACTAGCCATCTACACAACTTCAACATGGCACGCTCAATTCCAATTCAAGATTCTAAGGCATAAACACTCCGCCCGAGATACTCTTCATACACATAAATCGGCAGAGAAGGTATTGCCCTTTTGCATTGCATATAAGTAATGCAAGGCAATCAATTTTGCACTTAAAGTATTATCTTTAACAAAATTTTATTTTCGAAAATTTCAATTTTTGAAAATTTTATTTATTCGAAAATTTTGGCTAATTTTTGTTGATTTTATTTTATTTTATTTTAATAAACATATTATTATTATTATTTTTAAAAAATTTTATTTTACAATGAATAAGAAATTATTTAGTGACTCCGTGAAAATACCGAGCCGAAAAACTCGGTTGAAAACTGCCAGTGCACGAAAGCACCAAATCGCCTGGGCTTGGCACTGGGGCGCGGTAATGTACGCTTCAACGGCCGCCCGGGGTCGCGACTCGCCACTCCGCCATAAGACTTCGCGCTCGCCATTTCAATAAGACCAAGGGAGCTACTGCTTGCTCGCATGCGCTCATATACAGACGCTTCCTACGCTCAAGGCGCCGCTCGCCGCTTCGACGCCCGCTTGGGCCGCTTCACGCTGTTGCCAAGGCTGTTGGCGGCATACCCAGAGCCGCAGACGCTGGCCGACCGTGTCGCCCGCGAGCGCCCCCGTGTGCACCGAGCGCCCGTGGCGCGCCCGCCCTCAGGCGCGCCAATACCAGGCGCGCCCAAGACTCCCCTCAGGCACTACACAGGCCGCGCCCCAAACAGGTCGCAACACAACCATTTATCTGCGACACAGCACCTGCCTCTTGCCATCAAGACTCACAATACGCTTGTATTGCACATAAACTTCCTCATTGTACTTATCAAATTCTACCACAATACAAACAAAATATTGTATTGCAATACAAATGAAATTCTCTAGCTCAGATTTCAATCACAATACAATACTTGTATTGTAGATACAATTCTTTTTCCTTCACAATATAATCCGGGCAAGAGTTTCAATCTGCCAATTTCTTCGCACAAAATTTTTTTCGCTTTTCATTATAATTATTTTTTTTTTCATTTTTATTTCAGCTTGGAAAAATCACTAAAAAATCACTTCAAAATCATTTTTTTTTCCATAAAACTAAATAAATTTCTAAAAAATTTATTTTCTTCTATTTTTCATTTTTTCAGAATACACAAATAAATTTCTAAAATTTATTTTATTCACTTTTCTTCAGTTTTACACCATATAAGACCTTAGAAAATTATTTTCTCACCTCACAACCAAATAAATTTATAAAATTTATTTTCTTTTTCCAGTTTTTCACTGAAAAAAAATTTCTCCACCTTATATACATATATATACACCTTTCATTTCCATCAGTACATCAAATAAATTCATAAAAATTTTTTTTTCTATTTTCTTTAGTTTTAACCACTCGTGAAACAAAAAAATCCTTCTTCTCACTATCCAACAACCCAAATAAATTTAGTTAAATTTATTTTATTTAATTTTCGTTTTCCAGTTTTACATACTATAAAACTCCCAACAAAAATTCCAATACACCTATGTGCTAATCACTTGAGCACACAAACATTTCACAACACATACAACATGGTATACACACCATTCATCAACATTCACATGTTCACACATCAATTATCAAATCACACAAAACACATCAACACATGCATGTAGTGTCCTAGTTTCATTCCGTGATTTCCTAGGTAATCTCATAATTATTTCACACATCGAACCACACCTAGTGGTGATGTTCTTACACAACTATGGCCTAAGCCCAAATCCTCATTCTATAGGTCTCCATATACCTATACTCTACATCAAACCACCCAAGTGGTGATGGATACCCAACCCGAGCTCCCTAGGTATTCGTATACCTAAGCTCTGATACCAAGTCAGACGCTCAAACCCGGGGTCCGCTGACTCATCCACAACTCCTTACGGAATATGGCTTTTTGCCGACGCCGAGTTACCCGACGCCTAATTAAACGGGCAGAGTCCCTTTGTACGTGAGAGCTCTACCCAAATACGCATCTGCATATACCGTCTCAAACAAATTAATATAATCCTAACATGAGTAAACGGTCTCGGGCCCATAATACAATACTATCACAATATATCCAAACTATATCCAATAGTTTCAAGAGTTAATAACCATACTTTATACAACATATATTAAATGAAAAGCATTCTAATACATGTATAAGTGTGACACTAAAGCCACATCCCAGCTTTCTTCTAAAATAGCCTCAAGGATCTAACTGTGATCCTCGCACGCCTCCCGTACTCGTAAAAGGGGGTCCGATTTGTGAAGGGTGAGCTAAAGCTCAGTAGGAGAATCGCCCTAAGTGGGCTACTCACCACCTAAGTGTTGTGCAATGTTCCAAAGTAAACACATATTCAAGCAAATGCATGATCCTACTTGAATGTCTACATGACCAACTCCGATCCCAAGTCCTCACCGACTCTCTCACACTCGCCTAAGCCTTGTATGAGAATTATCGCTTTATTAGTGGACAACCCTCCGATGTGGTTATATATATCCAACAGGCCGTCCGACGATTGGATATATTATTTGCTCAGGACTACCCTCCGGCGAATATCAATCAAGCCGCTCCGACGATCGGAGTATTTTAAATTTGACTACCTTCGATAATTAATGATTTTAGACAACCCTCCAACCGTTTCTTAGACTTATCTCATGCACTCACCCTATAATCCTAGGGTGTTCCAAATGGCATATGGAATGGCTGTATGTCGCTTCCAATACGCCTAATCATGGAAATGAGAGAAACATGAATATACTCTCGCATAATTCAAATCACAATCATGTTATGTAATTTTACAATCCTTATATACATCAAAAATTAGCTCATCTGGGTTAATGATCAAACACGCAGCAATTTAATTAAATCACTCTGCATCAAACATATATTTTCACAAAAATATATTTTTGTGTCATTTATTTCTAGGAACAAGAAACCTCAGTGGTTTAAGGTTTTCAAACACTCAATAAGTCACCTGGCTCACTTCAGAACTCAGATTCCCACGCCATTCCTTACTTTTCAAACCAATACATGATTTATCACTAAATCACCTAATGAAAACAACCTAATCACGTGGCAAATACTACGCTCCAATGGGTACTCAAAATCTATATCAATTTGGCCCTGTTGCTCGACTGACCAAACGGCCTCTCACGGCCTCAATCAAAATTCAAGCAAACATTTGCAAAGTATTTAAAAGAGGAATAAAACCAAGTAGTGAGAAACTCCTCACCTCTCGGAGTTTGAGTAAACTCCCCAAATCTTCGCAACCCACGGCCCTTTCGCAGAGGTTCTCCTTCTTGTCCCGAAGACCGCCGACTACGAATCGCGCACAATCTACAGAGCGTTTCTCTCTAAAAACCTCCTCAAAAAGAAAGCTACTGGACTTCCAAAAATGTCTCCCCACGTTTTTCCTTTGGCTTTGAAGGAGAAGAAGCACCATTACAACTTTTGTCCTTAGTGACTTAAAAATCAAATCCCATAATGACCATTACGTCCTTTACTGCACTGATATTCGCAATATCTCGCCGTCCATTTTCACTATTTCTCTACTATACCACTTACGGTACACGAGCACGTTGTTGTATATGACTTTCGTCAACTAAAATCGCTTTACAAGATCCGAATCGGGCGATGCCTCAAAACGGTCAGACTCGACCGCTCCTTAATTCGATGAAATTTCACGCAAGAAGTAGATTTCCTGCGAGACGATTCCACCTGCAGTAACTGCTTCATCCGAGATCTAGAGAGAATTAATTCCGGATTTCTAACCGAAATTACACTCTTGTAATCGAAATTACGATTTTGCTCTTTATTCCGTAAATTGGAATTTCTGTCTTACACTATTCACGAAAATCGTGCAAAGTCTCCTTGTACGGAGAGCTCTACCCAAATACAAACTCCTGGTCTCCAAACAACTAATATAATCCAATATGACATAATCCATGAGCAAAACTACCACTCGGGGCTCACTAACCAATACTCATCCAAATAGATACCAACTATATACAATAGTTTCAAGAGTTAAGAAATTACTCTTATACAACATATATTAAAATTTATATGATTCTAATACATGCATACAACTAACTACCAAAGCCAACCCATTCTTCTCCTCAAACTCTCTACTCAAATGAGCCGGTCTCGAACGCTCCCCTCGTACTTAAAAATAACATCCTCGACAAGGTAAGCTATTGCCCAAGAAGTGAATCACCCTGCCAAGTTACTCACCTAAGCGCATATGCAATGCTCCGAAGAACACAATATCTGGCCAATTCGTGATCCTACTTGAATGTCTAAATGACCAACCCATGTCCCGAGTCATCACCGACTCCCTCACACTTGCCTAAGCCATGTATGAGAAAACATCCTTTTCAAAACAATTCTTGTTATTTACTCGAGACATTAAAACCACATCGCGATATAAATTATATTGTAAAATTAAAATGATTTTTTTTTTCTCATTATTCTTTCTCGTGAATCAAACATCGCGTCTAAAAAATGGAAACATATGAAAATATCGAATTATTTGATGAAGTCAGGTCATACAGCAGGAAAATAAAATATAAATAAATAAATTTAAACATATTTATGCTTTATTTAATTTATACATAATTCTTTAAGTCGTTTTTATTTATATATCTATATAATTATTAAATTATTTAAAAAGTATAAATCGCTCAATAAATTTTAATTTTCTTTAATTGTTTCTTTGTGAAACTAAATATTAGAAAAATATTTTCTTTAACTTTTTTTAATATGTTTTAGAAATAAAATATAGTAAATAATTACAAATATCTTGAATTATACTATGGAATTTATAACTAATTTGATACATAAAATTAAAATTTATTACTTTACTACATCATGTGACACCCCAAACCTTTCGAGGGTCCCGTTGGACCACCGTCAACTCCGTGGAAACCTGCGGTGTCTCATATCATGAGACCCATACTGAGCAAATGATCCAATAAGGTCTTAATACCATCTATACTGCCCATACGATTACAAGACCATACATTTTCTATAGATCCAGAAGTATTACATCACTCTAATACAAACATATATTAAAAATAGTTCGCTCTAATATATACACAAACAAGAATCAAGGCTACGTCCGCCTCCGCTTCATAATCCCAAATGCCCTGGGGCGAAATGCCGTGCCTACTCCGAGACCTGTCCTGTACCCAAAAGGTCTTGATAATCTGGTGAGTTAACACCAAGAGAGATAATCTTCAATAAAGGCTATTCCCACCAGTGCACATGCAAATGATCATTTCACATCAAACCAACAACCAACTGCATACATGTTGTCCTTATCATGGAAAAATCTACATGCATGTACATGAGATGACACTCACATTCTCAAGTAACGGTCAACCCTCCGACCCACCACCCAATGCAAGTGCCAATGGGAAATCAATACCGAGTCAGTCCCAACTCCCATCTCACAACCTGTAGTCTATGTGATATTTATTTAATCGTTTCGTGTCTTTTTAGGCAACAGAACTTTTCGGGGTCTCACCGCGAGTCTCTTACACTCTCCGACATTTTTTGAGCTTTCACCGGTGGATACGCCTGCTTAACTGTGTTTTCGTGCTTTGCACCGAGAGGGTATCTATCTCTACTTCATACGCTCGATACATTTCATTTTTCATTTTCGCTTAACACTGTGGGAACCCACTGACTTCATCTCATTCTAATCCCACCATTCAACACCAAACGATCGCTAAATCAGTACCATGTACACTCCTCTCATGTAATGTAGTGTTACTGCACACCAATGCAATGCAATTTGTGCTACTGCACTCAAACCCATGACCAATGCATGAAGACTCTACACGGACATTCTACAATCAGACTATGTGTCCGTTTATGAACACCATGTCTAATGCACAACATTTCATATTTAACATACATGCAGTCATGTTAATATTCCACACATTCATATAAATACATCACATAAGCGTGCACTACATCTTTTCTATCATTTAGTTCATTCATGTCAACACGTCATTCAAGCATGTATTAACATAATTCCAACCATTACTTAGTAATGCTAGAATTCATATTCCCAAAGGAGACATAGTGCACAATCATACAGCCCAATGCATATAACTATTTCCATCTTCATCACACATATGCCACATAATTTCACATATTCAGTATGTCATTGAATTTATGGCAATAACACACATTAGCCATTCCCGGCCATAAATCCGGCCATGCTTGACCTAAGAAATAATCTGGACTTAGTCAAGAAAGTCCATAAATACCACACAAAACATCCAACACGCAATTCCTTGCTCAAAGATATACGTCCCAAGCATTTAAGTATAAACCTGCTCGAAAAACAAAGTTCCGAAACCGTAACGGACTATTACCAATTGAAAATCGTGACCCAGCCCACGTTTAGCCTACATTGGGCTGAGAACTTTATTTTATTAAATCTAGACTCAACGAGCTTCTGCGGAGTCCAAGAACGCAACTAATCGCAGTTCGACGAGTTATGGTCGCCCAAAGTCGACGCGGCCGATTCACGCGGTGTGCGGAAATCGGGCACACCCTTTCTGCCATTCTCGTCAGATTTTGCTATCCCAACACATTGTTCGGGTCTCGTAAAGTCTCGAAACCCCGAACCGGTTCACCATCACACACCGCAACAAACCACACAACATACACCGCCACGAACCCGGACGAAACCCATAGGCCATTACACTAAACCTAGGCATAAAACCGCATCAGAGGAAACCTACCTCTTGCAAATGCTAGCCGGTTCTTCGCTTCCGGGTCTGCCTGCACCGCCACACCCTTCCTTTCCTCTCCCCCTTCTCTTTCCTTTCTTTTTTTTTTTTCCTCTCTTTCCTTCTTTCCTTTTCTTTCTTTCCCTCCCCTTCTCCTTTCCTTTCCTCCCTTTCTTCTCTCTCTCTTCTCTTTCTCTCTTCCTCCCTCTCTCTCTCTCTCTTTCCTTTCCTCCTCCTTCTCTTGCTGGGTTCCATGGATCACCCTGAGACCCCCATGAAGGCCTTATATAGTGTCCAAAGGTGCCATGCATATTGACACATGGCATGGCATGTGTCACACATGTGGTCTCCTGAATTCTCAAAGTCATTGGATCGCCTGAAAGACTACCGCCATCGCAACCTCGAAAACAAAGAAGACAACTGCAAATTGGCCGCCCTACGGTGGTGTTCCGTCGCTCTCCGATGGCAAAGGGGCCTTTTGAAGATCAGAGTTTGGAGCAATAGTCGCACGCCCCGATCAATAAGAATCTCGCATCTTTTCGTCCGACTTGCTTTCTTTACAGGAGGAAAGAGGATCCGCTTTTTGATAGTGGATGATTTCTTCCCAGAATGTTAGGGGAAGATGACTTATTTCGGAAGGGTGACTTATTCTTCCTCACGCTACTATCTTCCCGATATAATCAAGTATCGAGAACCTTCCTACTTGGTTTGAGGTGATGGGGTCGCCATGAGTGAACTCACGCTCGTAAAAAGAGAACCTACGGGCAACTTCGGGGGAGAGTTGCCGATCAGAAAAATAAGTGCTTGAGCTAAACAAGGCGCCCGGGCTATGGGATACCCGAAAGGCCCCGCGAGGATCTACGCATTCCCTGGCCGCCTGCATGGTCCGGGGCCCAGTCCTCGTGGTACTGCGAGGGCTCACGGCGCCTTGTGCCAACCGGTGTTCAGCTTTTCCTTTGAGGTTTGGTCGGGCCGGCCAAGCCGTGGGTGTCGGCTTGGGGCCCAAGGTACCACGTTCCCATGTTTCGCCGGAGGAAGACCATCCCCTACGAAAAAGAATAAGGTCAGACCGGGTCATATCATGGGAAAGTTTACCATTAATGTCAGCTTTAATTTTGAACAATCATAATCACATTAGATGCTATTGGATCATTTGGATCGATTCTGAGATATAGGAGCAGCTATAAAAGGCAAGGATGACGAGGTTCGTTACCCTACTGATTATCCATGTTCATCCGGCAAAGAAGGACAATAGATCGTTGGTGGACACTCTGAAGTGGAGAGGTTGCGGGATGAGGACGGCCATGATCGACAGATGAGTGTGCCCCGCATGGGATGGTCGAGACTAAGATGGCTGAGCGGAGTCGGAAATGTCAGGAGGTGCCTGGGTGGTTCTAAAAACTCGAATGGCAACCCCTCGCATCCCGAGGGTACCCCCTCGGGCCAATCCCGCAGGGTCGCCGCTTCCACCAGCCTCATCCTCTCCTTTCCTCCTTCTTAGCCTCGGCAAGACGGGGCTTCGTCGCTCAACCTCATCACCACCTTCTTCTTCTTTTCGCCTTCCTCGCAATTTTCTATCTTGATCCTAATGGATGCTTCGCCTACATAGATGTCCCGTAGGCTTGAATGTATCGTGAAAACATTGCTTGCACAAAGCATTGCTTTATGTAACATCGACCTTACGCAATTAATAAAATTGTAGTTTTTTATCATTTTTGCGCTTGATTGCACTGTGTGTGATTCTATAATTCTATCTAATTACGCGCTATTCGTTATTAAAAATCGCTATCAGCCCGCTTATCCGCCCGAGATACTGGCCTCTCTGGCCGCCCATCATAGTCCACGCTGTCTCTAGAGTGGCGAACCGGTCGCGCTTCGCTTAGACGCGGCAGACGACGGCATCGTTGTCGCAATAAATGCGACATACCTAGGCGGCGATATATGATGTGCATCATTAAGCCGTAACTTTTTTTCTTTTCGTGCGGTCATTTTGGTTTATCTTCTTCCTTCGCGACTCAACCACTCGCGACAGGCTTGGTTTACCTTGCGCTCATTCCAAAGTCATCACAGGGTGCATTAGCGCATTTCTCATCCTACTGTGTAACTAACATCACCCGATATTGTCATTGGTCTCGGGTTAGCGATCGGTTTCGCTCGTCTAATGCTCAAGGGAGGAGGGGTGGACTAAAAGCTATCTGGCCCGGGTGGCCCTTACCTAGGCCTAGGGCGTGCCTTTGTTTCAATTAGGTGCGTGGCTTAGAGTCTAATATTTGTTTTTTTTTTCTTTTCCTTTTGATTTGCTTATAGAATGGCGAGGGGCCAGGAAGAAACTTCCACAAGTGGTCGGCCTAAGGGCTACCTGGCGACGCCTTCTGGGGTAGATCATCTCGTCTTTGACGATGGAGGAATTAATGAGGTACTGCGAGGTACCCGACAACATTAACTTCCAGCGGTGATGTGCCCAATGAGTCTACTCTTAAGTGGAAAATACACAAGGTGTTTTTATCCGGAGCATCTCACGGTTACGCTTCCGTGCCGCCCATAGTCAAGGGGCGCTTATGATTTACCCGGGCCCTACTCTTATCCACCCCAACGGATCCGCATTCTAACTCCAGACCGCGCATCGAACCACCTATCTCGCTCGATCCCCACGTCAGGAGCTTTTATTATTTACTTCCCGAACGCAGGTCAATGCCTGATGTCCATGCCTAGCTTTGAGCCCACGACTACAAATTGTGTGAATGTGGCTCGACCGCCTAAGACTGAGGCGAAAGGGGCGCATTAGTGCGAGGTCCCTGATGAGACCCCGGTTCTCCCGCTCAAAACAAAGGCGAGGAGCAACTACAAATCCCCAAGCTCATATGCACTAAGCCCAACCGGTCTGATCGCCAGTGATAACCCATAACTACCTTCCTCCCCACGGGCCAAAGCCTCCGAGAGTGGAGATATCGACTCCTAGGGTGGAGGAGGTGAAAGATATCCTACGCCGCTGGGAACCCTTTCATCGCGAAGCATCCGTGGCCGATCGGCTAGATAATTTGTCCCCACACATATATCGTGCCCGTAGGCCGGCATGGCCTTGTGAAGATTATTCAGCGGATCTCCGCTCTACCGGCGAGGATTTTCGCATCATTGATGACGTGGATATATGTAAAAAACCCGAAAATTCCAATTTTTCTCAAAAGGTAAAACGTATTTCTCACTGAAAAACTGTAAAATTTTCTAAATCTCAGATGACAAAACGGACTTCACCGTTGAAATCATCTCACGAAATCTAGCTATCATGTCACCCCTGGCCGACCCCGAGACGGTTAAAATTTATGTTTCGAGGCGTAGGGTGTCGATGCCAGAGATGGCACCTCGAAAGGAAGTGACAGATTTTCTGCAAGAGGTATGTGGTGCACTTGAATGTGTAGCTCATAATTAGTCACATAATTGATGATGCAATAAAAAGAAATAAATAAATTTCAAGGAAAAAAGGACAAAATAAAATAATAATAATAATAATAATAAATAATATAAAAAATTAAAAGCATAAAATAAAACAAATAGACAAACTAGAGGGCGTGAGAATAGCGTGAGAGAGATTTTAATTTTTTATTTTATTTTTCGCTTTCTTTCTCGGGATCTACGAAATGGATCAGCAGTTTTCTTCGGACTAAGGCGTAAAAGCTGGACTCACGCGACGAGAGCTACGCGCAGGACACTAAAATTGAGTTTTCACAAACTCCACGAGGCAGGAATTTTTTACTGTGGTTATTTCCGCCTAAAGGTCATTTAATGGTCAGGATTGGCTTAGAGGTCGTGAAATGTCGGGAATTTTAGTTCTCAAATTTTTGACTGAAAGTATAAGAATTTTTAGAAATTCTCGGGGATTGTTTTCTTGATGCCTGAGCTTAATTTCTAGATCGCTTTCAACACTCGAAAGGAATTTTCGAGACCGATTGACAACTATGATAGAATTTTCGGACTATTTTCAAAGTGGCCTGATCGTGTTGAGGTTTGGTTTTGATCCTGACTCAATGTCTTTTAGCTCGTGGTGTGTTTTGGTATCACAATATTCGTGATGAACCGTGAAGGACCAAGAGGTGCCCCGTTTTTATATGGGTCCGAGATTTCGGGGTCATTTTGTGTGTTATTATTAGGAAAAGTGAATAATATGATTGGAGTGGTTCGTGTGTCATTGTGTGACAAATAAATGACACATAGTCAGACATGATGGAGGCTAATATATTGCCTGCCGAGGCTAGCCGGGACAAACTGTGTCATCACTAGGCCCGGGATTGATGTGTCATTACCAGGTGGCAAGGACTCATGATGTCCATATATGTCGGAATTAGTACGCTTGATTTGGAATTATGAACCTTAATATGAATGTCCAAATGATGCATGGATAAATATGCATGAGCATGTATGCATATATAGTTCTATTATATATGTAGTATGGTATGAATAGCAATGGCATAATTGCATTATACATGCACGAAACATCGTGATAATAATGGGTGTGAGTAGTATGAAGTTGAGAGACTACACCAAGTAGGGTGTTCGATGGTGTGTCGGAGTAATACTCAGGATCAACACTGCGGTGGCATGCTGATTAGTGGGTTTCATTAATAGGGACAAGGCCCAAATGAGTCGTACGGGTTAAGGAAAGGAAAATGGCTCATTGCATTTCATATGCACTAAAGGCACCCTAGAACACAATGTAAGTGAGGCATGAGGTAGTTTTTGAGAGAATTGTTTCGGTACTGACTAACACACACACATTTATCTTAATGTGTCCACTACAAAGACTGGAGAGGGTTGTCCATAATATCAATCACAAAGTCCCGCCAATTGATATACACGTAGGGGTTGTCCATACGTCAATCGCCGAGTCCGCCCAATTGATATGCCATCGTGGAGGGTTGTCCATAATAACACCGTCGGAGTCCCCACCGATATACATTGAGGTTGTCCAGCCAAAATAGATTATCTGAAATCGCCCACTATTTATATCGAGGGTCAGTTCAATGCGTTAAAAAACAAATACCTTTGTTTGGAAATTGTTTTCATTCATGGAAAAATGCATGTTTGAGGGAGTCAATGAGAACTCGAGGCGTATGGGTGTAAGAGACCCATGATATCATAGTTCTATATGGGTGTAAGAGACCTGCAGTTTCATCCGAAAAGTTATATTGCCCAAGGAAGACACACGGTCATGTTTATCACATGTACTTCGGGCCGTGTGGATAGAGCCTGGATTAACTCGATTTGTTGCCCATCGACACTTCATTTGGCAATGGAGCCAAAGGAGGGCTCGATACTGGGGTCATCGGTAATATTAATGACATTTGTCACAGCTGGCATATGCATTTGAGATGAGTCGTTGAGTGACTTGATATATTACTTCAATGGCATATTGAGTGATGGAGCGAGCCTTCCTGGGCATGGGGCATGGTGAGTCGAGTCTCATTCATGGCATGTAGACACTTAGGTAGACATGTGTATGTTGAACTGGGATGTTTGTTTGATTATGCTACCATTGCATGTGCACTTAGGTAGGAGTGAAATTTCTATAGGAGATTATCACTAATTGGCTTTGCTCACCCTGCTGGCCGTGGGACCCTTTCGTACAGTCAGTAAGCATCGACCCGCATTCTGTGATCGTACATATGAAGTAGCTTCTGATTTTGTGGCTCGACATATATTTTTGTAAATATATATGTGGTTGTATTTATTTGTATAAGAGTGATGTAATTTAAACTCTTATGGACTATGGTTTTATAGTCATGTGCTTATATGTTTGAGTATGGATAAATGGGCCTTACGTGGCCATTTTTACTCGCATGTGGACCCTGTGTGGCCATATTGAACTATTTGGGACAGGTTTTGTATTTGGGTAGAGCTCCTCGTACAAAGGAGATTCTGTCTGATTTTCGTGAGTGGTGTCAGTTACCCAAGATCTACTAAGTATTCCAGCTGGTCGATCGTTGTCACCCAATTCCGATTCGGGGCCACAAGACAGGTATCGCAGCATAGGTATACAACTACCTAGGGCTTGGAGGGAAGGGCGGGCCAGGCCAATGGCTATTATGTGAAATTGATACCAAAGCATCATAGCTTGGTATCGGAGTTTAGGTACACGAATACTCAGGAGTTCACGGATCGCTTGTACTACTCATGCATGGTGTATTTCTTCATGTTGTGTTCCTGATATGTATGTTCCATAAGCTCAGGATTAGTGTTACACATTGCATGGAAAACTATACACGGTATGATGTATATGGGAAATGTGATTGCGTGGTTATTGCGCTGGAAAATTATATGCATGGTATAATGTATATAGGAAGAAGTGGAATGCTAAGGTTAGGAACTATAACCTTAGGGGTTCGGAAAATGAAATGAACCTGAAAGTATTGAATTTTATTGAAATAAATAAAAGGAGTGGTTGGAAAGTAGCACCACTTAGGCGATGAAAGGGTCAGTTCATGGTTGTTAAATCTATTAGTAATTGGCATGTGCATTACTAGTTAGACTGAAATGAGATTAAATAAAGTTTGTTGCCATTTGACATGTGTAGATGGCAAGTCGAGGCCGAGGACATAGAGGTCGTCCACGAGGTGCTAGCTAAGCAATACCACTATTTGACCAAAGAGCCTCACGAGGTCATTGGGATTGCAAATATCGCCATTGCATAGGCTAGTACTGGTAGCTGTGAGGTACTAGTAATCCACAGATTTAAGTCACATCATCCTCCGACAAGCATAGGAGGGATCCGATGGTGGCATACCATTGGTTCCGCCAGATTGAGAAGGTATTGGAGGCTATGGATATTACCTCCGATGCAGCCAAGATCAGGCTAGCTACGTTCCAGCTAGAGGGTGAGTCCCGAGTGTGGTGGGACTAGGTTAAGACCTCTAGGGATTTAGAGGCAATAACTTGGGCAGAGTTCCATGGGCTCTTTATGAGCAAGTATTTTCCGACCATTGCTAGACATGTCAAGGCCCAAGAGTTCCTAGAGTTAAGGCAGGGAACGATGACAGTGATGGAGTACATGGCCAGATTCACTGAGTTGGCACGTTTTGGTGATGACTATGTGGCTACAGATATGGCCAAGGTCAGATTCAGAATGGACCTGTTGTCCATTCTGGTAAGATCAGGCCTCGCCTGAAGACACGACCATGGTCTAATACCACATAAAGAGAGAGAGATTGAGGACGATAGGGCATCTCGAGATGTGAGTGCCGCGCAAGAAGAGGAAGAGGACTCACCTTCTTCGAGTTTGGAAAAGAGACGCAGGACTTCATCCCACGAGTGCCCTGTGTAATGTGGCCGCCTGAAAGCCGATGACATGCTTCTATCGCCATCAGCCTCGATATTATTATGAAGTGATTGCCCACCGTATGGATCCTTGTTTGGGGCCACGCAGCCCCGCTTATCGCGGGATGTGCGTGAGACACGCTTATTCTCCACACCCCAAGATGGGTCAGCACCGGGCTTAGTCAGAGTTATACAAGAACCTTCAAGAAAGACAGCATGTGTCAGGCCGGATTATGGATCGAGGTCGTGACGTGGCTCATGCATCCGTGACTGGGACTCCAGGCGTGTCTACGCCTGCAGGCCATGTCGAGCGTGTATCACGGTTATGCAGGTACATTTTCATACCGTATTTGTTATTTGATGCATCATGTTCATTATTGCATCTTGTGTGAAAGGTTTGGGCTTAGAGGTTGAGGCCTCTAGGAAAAGCCATCGTATGGGAAAATTCTCCCATAGGATCTAGGGTGAGAGTTGGTCAGATATGTTGGGATTGTGAGTCAAAGATATCAGGGATTCTACTCATGGTGGACCTTTGAGTGGTTGACATATCGGGTTTTGATGTCATTCGACATGATGGAGCTGACAACTCGGCGGGGTTGTCAATGATCAGACTCCGAGGCAAAGTTATCATACCCGGCTAATGATCTTGGAGTTGTGTAGGCTGTATATGCATGTGAGTGATATGTGTGTGAATTTGGGCACTAAATTTTTAAGGGGGAAGAATGTAACCCGAAAATTCACTTTTTCTCGAAAAAGTAGAACGGTAATTTACTGAAATCGAAAATTTTCTAGATCTCGATGACTAAACTGACCACCGCTGAAATGCTTTTCACTAAATCTAGTTACCACGCCAAATCTGGTATATCGCCAATTCTTGCGCTCAAAGTGATGGTGTCTGATGCCACATGGCATCTCAAGAGAGTGACACAATGGCAAGAGCTAAGGTGTGGTGCACTTGAATGTGTGGCTCATAATTAGTCACATAATTGATGATGCAATAAAAGAAATAAAGGGAATTAAGAAAAGGAAAATATAATAATAATAATAATAATAATAATAAATAAAAAGCATAAAAGTCAAAACAAATAGACAAACGGGGAGGGCGTGAGAATAGCGTGGAGAGAGATTTTATTTTTTTATTTTTCTTCTCTTCGCTTCTTTCTCAGATCTCCAAAAATGGGACAACAGGTTTTCGTCGGGACTGAAGGCAAAGTTGATCTACGCGACGAGAGCTACGCTGTGTGGGATATTCAAAATCTGAGTTTCACAAACTCCACGCAGGTAGTGGAATTTTCCTACTTGTGTTATTTCTAGCCTAAAGCCATTTAATGGCTGTGGATTGGCTTAGAGACCGTGAAATGCCGTAAATTTTAGTTCTCAAATTTTTGGATTGAGTATAGGAATTTTTAGAAATTTTCGGGATTATTTTCTGACATTCAGTTTAATTTCTGGACTGATCGAATACTGGTTGAATTTCGAGACTGCTGACAAACATGATGCACTCGACTATTTCTCAGCAAATTCTGCATCAGGTTGAGGTTTGCTTGATCCCTGACTGATGTCTTCGGGTTTGGTGGTGTGTTTTGGTATCACAATATTTGGTGATGAACCGAAGGCACTCAAGAGGTGCCCTGCTTATGGGTCCGAGATTTCAAAGCTATTTCCTTGTGCACATGGAAAGTGAATAATATGATTGAGTGGTTCGTGTAAGCCAGTGACAAATAAATGACACATAGTTGTACATGATGGAGGCCATTACATGGCTCGTTGGAGGCTAGTCAGACAAATCTGTGTCATCACTGTGCCTAGGATCACGTGTGTCATTACCCTGTGTAGTGATCAGGATGTCCATATATGCTTGAATTAGTATGTTTGATTTGGAATTTTGCATGAACCTTAATATGAATGTCCAATGATGCATGGATAAATATGTATGAGTATATGTACATATAGTTCTCATTATATATGTAGCATGGTATGAATAGTAATGGCATAATTGCATTATACATGCATCAAAAACACGCACAACATGGGTGTGAGCAGACAGTTTAGATCGACACCGTGTTAGGTGTTCATGGTGTGTTGTGAGTACACTGCCAGGATCAACACCGCGGTGGCTGGCGTTGATTAGTGGGCCTGATTAATAAGACAACGTCCAAATGAGTCGATGGGTTAAGGAAAAGGAAATGGCCTATTGCATTTCATATGCACTAGTGGCACCCTAGAACAATAGGAGTGAGTGCATGAGGTAGCTTGATAGAATTGTTTCTGGAGGCTGACCAACACACATTATTATTTATCGGAGGTGTCCACTACAAAGATCGGAGGGTTGTCCATATAATATCAATCGCCAAGTCTCCGGGCCAATTGATATACACTCCGAGGGTCGCCCATATAATGCCAATCGGCTTCGAGTCTACCCAATTGATATACATCGGAGGGTTGTCCATATAATATCAATCGCCTGAGTCTCAGCCAATTGATATTACATCAAGGGTCCACAAAATAGATTATCTGAGTCTGCTCACTATTTATACGAGGGTTGTCCACTTGATTAAAAACAAATACCTTTGTTTGGAAATGGTTTCATTTATGGCAAAATGCATGCTCGGGAGGGTCGAGAACTCCGAGGCGCAGGTGTAAGAGACCCGACATCATAGTTCTCAGATAGTGTAGACACCACGGTATCATCCGGAAAAGTTAAGTTGCACAAGGAAGACACACGGTCATGTTTATCATGATAGACTTCGTCAGGATAGAGCCTGGATTGACTTGGATTTGTCGCCTAATGACACTTCAGAACAAGTAATGGAGCCTGAGGGCTCGACATTGGGTCATCAATATCATGATGCTTGTCACATGACAAGGTAGACGTGCTCTGAGTGACTTATATATTACTCAATGGCATATTTGTGGTATGGTTTGCGAGAGCTCGGGGTACATGGCATGGTGAGTCGAGTCTCATTCATGGCATGTAAAATTTAGGTAGACATGTAAAGGCAAGGCACTAGGATGTTTGTTTGATTATGCGACCATTGCATGTGCACTTAGGCAGGAGTGTACTTCTTGTAGGGAGATTATCACTACTAGGCTTTTTCTCACCTCAGCCGTGGGACCCCCTGTGTTCGTGTCAAAAAAATTAACCCGCATTCGGATCACATATGAAGAAAAGCCGATTAGGCTTTTTGAATATATTTTGAAATATACAGTGGTCGATTTATTCAGATAAGAGTGATGTAATTTAAACTCTTACGGACTATGGTTTTATACCATGTGCTTATGTTTGAGTATGGATAAATGGGTCTCACTTGGCCATATTGAACTATTCTGGGATTGTGTTTTGTATTTGGGTAGAGCTCCCGTACAAAGCTGAGACTCTCGCCTCATTTTCGCGTGGAGTGGTGCTCAAGTCATTCCAAGATCCACGAGTATTCCGTGGTCAGACTGTCATTAACCCGGATACCGCCGGGCTGCCACAACATAGGTCCCGAATCGCAACTTTGTTCAGTCGACCGAGCTGGTAAGATAGGTTGCCCACGTGGTTTTAGCGCCATATTTATTTTCCTAGTTTCTAATGGGCTTTGCGTCATAGCCGCGCACTGCACATGGGCGCCGCAAAGATCACGAAGCTCGAAAGCCACTAAGGGACGCCGAAAGCCGTTGGGGATTATTCGCTCAGGCGGGTATGGCGTAATCGAGATGCAAGAGGCCTCACTTAAAGAAAGCCGAAGTTGGCGGCCATCAGCCGAGCCGGAGGCAAAAGAATCACGTGAGAGCCGCCAAAAAGCCGAGGCTCGAGAAAGATGCGCCATGAAGCGCGATGGCCAAGCTGGGCGATCGAGGGGGCCAAGTAATACCGAGACAGATAGAGTCGGAGCTGTTTCGGTTCACCAGGTTTCGCGCTTGCAAAAGATGCACATCGGAGGGTGGAGTTTGAACATGGAGCCGCTGTAGCGCTTACGCAGCAGGGAGGCTTGGAAAGAAAGCGTAAGAAGAGAACGCCATTTGGCGTATGAAAAACTAGTCAGTCATAGAGCTCTAAAATTTAAAGATGACTTTACCACCTTCCGAGAAGGTCACGCCGACAGGAGATAATGGAGGCTCACTTTGACCTGCCACGATATTTTTAATTGTGATATGGCTGGTTGTGCTTCACGCACAACATATGTGGAGCAAGCCAACCCCGACTAAATGTCTAATCCTTTCCGGGCCCGCTTTACTAAATAGTTCGGCTAATCCCCACCGCCCCCAAGCGCTTGTAGCTCCCGTTTTGGATCCTATTGTTGTTGGTGGGGAGGAGGTCTCTGAGAATACTTCGATCAGAGCTTCGAGATGAGGCGCTCTTCCAATGATCTCCTACTGAGTAAGGTACAAGTTTTTTTTTTTCGTTGAAGCTAGGACTTGTTTTATTTAGTGCTTTACTCAAACACCTCATTTCTTCTTTTTTACTTTGTTATTTTCGATCATTTTATGTCTTTTTCGCATCGCACTATCCCAGATTTCTACTGCTGTCTAATGTCTCTTTCGTGAGTATATATGTGACTGCGTAACTCATCTACATATAAACAGACTTGTAATTTGACCACCGGATGTCGCTTCCGCAGTCGTTGAACCACGCCACCCGACTTTGAATTGACCGCTTAGACGCTTATTTGCGCCGGGCCGCAGTCGCTGAACCGCCAACGAACTGGAATCGACTAGCCAGGATATTTATCTAGCCGGGCCGCAGGTAAGTGAACTGCGCCACCCGACTTTAGAATTGACCACGACGCCATATCTATGCCGGGCAAGGTGTCGCTGAACCGCGCCCACTCGGACTTAGGAATTGACCAGCTATAAGTTTATCTATGTCGCGTCAAGTGTGTCAATGAACCCGCGCCACCCGACTTTCGAATTAACCGGGCCTAGATGTTTATCTACGCTTCGCCGAGCAGACGCGAACTGGCACACCCGACTTTTGGCAGGAATTGACCACTAGATGTTTATCTACGCCTCAGTCAAGGTGTCGAACCGCGCTTACCCGGAGCCGCTAACAGACCAGCTAGACGTCGAGGCTTCGCCGCAGTCGTTGAACCGCGCCACCCTGACTTGGAATTGACTAGCTAGATGTTTATTTGCGGCTGGCCTGTGTCGCTGAACCGCGCCAATTCGGACTTTAGAATTAAACAACCTAGACGTTTATCTATGCCGGGCCTGCAGGTCGCTGAACTACGCCTACCCGGGATTGGGAATCGACTCACTAGATGTTTATCTACGCCGCCGCCGGCGCGAATCAGGTCACTAGAACTTTGGAATTGACCAGCTAGATGTTTATCTATGCTAAGCCGGGCAGGTCAGTGAACTACGCCACCCGAACTTAATTGGCCCAATAGAGGTTTATCTATGCAGATCGCAGGTCGCTGAACTCGCACTACCCGTACTCAGGAATGGATCCCATGTTAAGTATGTACATGCCAAGACATGCCTGTAGTAGATAACAAAGACATTCTCTTTATTGATAATACCTTTCAAATGCGTAGCATTCCACATTCTGTACGTAGTTCCATCCGCTTTGTCTATAGCAAGAGTAATTGATTCCCGCCATGCGACTACATATGGTCCCTCCCACAGTTGAATTTCTCGCCGGTCCCAGATTCTCAAAAACCTTCCTCAAGACTAGATCGCCCAGCTGGAACACCCGAGGTTTTACTCGTTTGTTATAAGAGTTTGCCAAACGGCGATGGTAGAATGCTATTCGGATTGCTGCCGCTTCCCGCAGCTTGTCACTTGCGTCTAACTCTCTAACTACTAATTCCGCATTTCCTGACTAGGGTGTATCTGTTCGGATGGTGGGCAGACCAATCTCGATTGGAATAATGGCTTCCATCCCGTAAGTAAGAGCAAAAGGAGAGATGCCAATCGGCTTCCGGGCTATGGTCCTGTAGGCCCAGAGCACCCCGGGTAGTTCCTCCACCCATTTCCCTTTAGCAGAATCTAACCGCTTTTTGAGGGCAGTTACGATTGATCTCGGGATGCCGAATCGGCAAACTATATTTTTCCATATGAACCGAGTAACATCTTTATCTTTGATTGATGGGAAGGCATCAGCCTCTATCCATTTACTGAAATAATCGGTGGCAACCAATAATAGTTTTTCGAAGAAGTAAAGAGTAGGAAGCGACCGACGATATCGATTCCCATCGCAAACGCCACGCTAGTGATGGAGACTAAGTCTTGCACAGGATTTAAGATGGGAGACATTCGTTGACAAGGATCACATTTTTTGGCGTAGTGTCGTGATCCGACTTCATAGTTGGCCGCACATTCTCACGTGTGAGCCCTGGCTGTTGTTCTTCCCCCCCGAGTGATTTCCGCATATACCTTCATGTAATTCAGCCAACACATACTGGCCTTGCTCGGGAGTCAGACATTTCAAGTATGGTTCGCCCAGGGACAGTTTATAGAGCTGCCCGTCTACTAGGGAGAACCTAGCCGACTGAATCGAACTCTTGCGAGCCATGTTTATCATCCGCAACTCCCGCAGCTATGCGCAGTCGTATGGGTCCATCCAGATTTAGAGGCCTTCATCTCTGCCACGGAGTATGCAATATGGAAGAGCCCGTTGATAGTAGATAGAGATATATAGCCTGCTATTGGCAAAGACGCCACGACGGCGCGCATCGACTGCTCATTACCGCTCTCGATATGTTCGAAGTTTCCGTGTCATGAGGGTACTCAATTTCGCTTAACTGTATAGTTGTGCGATTTTTCCATTCGGTTCCCGGACTAATTTCGCGCTGACTTGTCCTGCACGCACTCCGCCTGTGAATCGTCAATCAAAAAGGTCATAGCACCCAATGACAAAGCGAAGTTCTAGTCCGCTATCATGGCTTCGTGATTTCGACTGGGTTGCCGAGGAGGCGCTAAGCCTAAACGGATCGCTCGTTCAACTTTCTCGCAGAGGAGGTTAATCGCAAACCGATCTCGCTCCGCCGCCGAGGCCCCATCAACGGTGCGGTCCACTACTTACCGGCCCGCAAGTGCCGGCCGCGGATTTCACTAAGTCACGGACGGCCTTCTTTGAAAGTCTCGGCTTGTACCGACGCCATACTCGCTAGTTCCATCGCCCAACGCCATCCTTCCGCAAAGATCGGTTTATCAATCGTGTCTCCTGAGTAGAAGATCACCAACACTACAAATCTGATGAGCCTGGAAGTATGGTGAAGCTTCGCTTTTATGTTCGTAGAGCTGGGCGGCTCGCTCAAGATGGGTATATCTGGTTTCCGCACCTAAGCATGACTTGTCGACAAAGCAACACCGGGGCTCAACTTCGCATTCCCACATTCTTTAAACAAGGCGCTACGATCGCTATCGTAGGTCATTTAGGTAGCGGTAGAGCGTGTCTCCGCTCGCGGGGGCTCACAAGGACGGGGTTCGCCGACATTGCTTGATTGTTATGAATGCCCTAGCCGCATTCCTCCTTCCACTAAATCCGGCCAGCTCCCTTAGGGTAGTGAAGAAGGTTTCAACCGCCGAATCAGAAATAAACGCCTGAGGGCAACCAACCGACCGGCCAATGCTGGATCTCTTCTGGGAGCCGAGCTCATGGTAGAGTGCAAGATGGCTTTAAGTTGTACAAGATTTGCCTCTATTCCTCTTTGTGTTACCATAAAGCCAAGGAATCTGCCAGCACTGACCCCGAAGGCACATTTTAGGGGATTTAGTTTCATACTGCATTCTCGAAGGAGGTCGAAAGCCATTGAGACGGTTTGATGATCCGGCTTGACTTTACCAACATATCATCACATAAATCTCCCATGGTGCCGAGTAAGGGTTTAAATATTTTCGCACTAACCTTTGATAGGTCAAGCCCGCGCTCTTAGTCGGCGGGCATCACGTTGTAACACCGAGTCTTAATGGGGTGATGAAAGACGCTTTTCCATCCGGGAGGTGTATCAATATCAGATCCGTGGTATCCTTCGAAAGCGCCCAGAATGATATGCTATCGTGCCCGCCGAGGCATCCATAATCTAATCTATGAGGCGTGGAAAGCTATCTTTTGACATGCGTCATGAGGTCCGTAATCTACACATACTAATTGCTCTTCTTCGGAACCACTACCATCGCCGCCCACCGGGTATTTTGATCGCTTCCAATGAATCCACTCGCAGAGATTATCAACTTCGCCCGATAATCGAAAGTGGCGCATGGGTGAAAGCGTTTACTTTTTGTCCGACCGCTTGGCAGAGGGGGCGATATTTAGCTTAAAGTGAGATGAAACTCGTTGATCCTGCATATCTCGCATGAGTCTAAGCAAATACATCGCATTGAATTGTATGAATTGAGTGTAATCAGCCTTTTCTTTTCCTCGTAGAGAGAAGGGTATTTCATTATATACGCAAGATCTCGTCGAATTCGCCGAGGATACGGCTTCTAAGTGGGATCAACGGCTAACGACGCCTATCTTCCGAGGCGTGGCTGGATGGATGATCGTGATTGCCAGTCAAGGCTACTTTCAAGGGGTAGTTCACCGAGCACCGACGGCGCCGCATTCCCGTTGTAAAGGAGAGTTGATAGCACCGCCGCACGCTAATCGCTTCCCCGGATCAACTTCGTCCGCACTCACGTAGCTTATTGTTTGGTGGTGCGTGCATGGCACCGCTTTCAGTACGCACTGTGCTCGCTCCAAGATAGCATTATATGGCCCCAAATCTTCTACCACGGAAAACCGTACTAAATGAGTTATCGGGCCTGCCTTGATAGAGAAGGCGATGTCCTCGACCACAATGTGGTAGCTCCATTGAAACCTGACAAAACCCTGCCAACGGAATGGAGATGATCAATCGAGACTCTCATCTGCTTAAAGGCTGGGAGATGGAGTAAATCGGCCGCACTGTCTGGATCGACGAGAACCCTGTGCACATCAAAATTGTTAATACATACAGTCAATACAAGTGTGTCGTAGTGTGGTGTGACGACCCGTGTAGGGTTAATAGGTGGAAAGGATATGCGGCCGCCTCCCACCAAATATAATCCATCGACATCTCCGACACGGCCGACGGTGTTCACTTACTTAACCGGAGGCAATCGAGCATTCTTCTTCATGTTTCAGATTGATATCGTTGTCCACGGCCCCCCAAAGACAGTTGATGGTCGGCCGAGGTACCGAGCGTGTTCAATTTCGCACCGCCCCGCCGGCCGTGGCGCGCTGCTGCCTCGTTGGCTCCCAAATATCGTATGAGATCACCAACCGCCTTTCTACCATAAATATGAGGCTCCGCGCAAAGATCGTCTCGTGGCCATGATCCCCGTGGTAATCGTGATCGTAGGGATCTGTTACGCTTAGTCCGACTTGCCTCATTGGGCGGGCCAATTAAATTGAAGGTCCTTATGACGGGCAGGAGCCGGCCATAGGCAATGTTGAGAGCAAAGAACCCGGGGGCCTTTTTTCTTTCTCATCGCTTCATTCCAGGGCGCTTTCGCTCTTGGCTTTGGTTGCTTTTCTATTCGATGGTCCTCGCGCCGACTTATTGCTCTAGCACATCACGCTTGCGAGGCGCCCCGATGTTATCTTCCAAAGCAGGAATTTATCGGCCCGTCGGTACAATTCCTCCATAGTTGCCGGCGGGTCCAGGGACAAAGACTGGAAGAACGGGGTGGTCGGCCCAAAGCTTCTTCTGAAGTTTTGCAAGACCGTATCCATATTGTATACATCGATCTGTTGGACTGCTTGCCCGACCCTGCGTGTGAAGTCCCGGAAGGACTCGTCTTCTCGTTTAAAGATGGACTGGAGGGAGTTGATGTTCCCTTTTTGCCTGACAGAGCATAAATATTGGAGAGACGAACGCGGCCCATAGTTCGCCAAACGTGTTTATCGATCCTCTGTGGAGCTTGTAGTAGCTAAAGCAAGGTCTCGAGACGGGTCAGAACACTTACATGTGAGTCAATCATCCCCGCCATTGGAGATCATTGCCTAGTTGTAATGCAATATGTGATCGTATTGCATCGAAGAGCCGCTGCAGACATGGCGGCGCGGTGGTGGCTGGAAAAGCCGCGGGGAGGATCGTAGCCTGTGATATGTCGCCCGAGGAGGAGAGGGGTGCCCTCATGGGTCCCTGAAACTGCCGGTTGAACAAACATCTCGTGGTACAAGGGGCGGCTCCCGGAAGGGAAGGTACATGGACGGCGCTTAGTATGAGGCCTCCGCCCGGTCACGCAATATACTCTGAGCCGGTGCCAAATCGCTGGGTTCTTACCGGTTCTCCGCACCTCGGGGACATTAAGGCACTAATGTGACCGGGCTCGGGCCTGGGTGAGGTGGCCTTTTCTCGAGCGGCTTCGCAATATTGGGATGGTGAACGGCGCTGATGGGAACCCGCCGAGGATAAATTTCATCGATCCAACGGCAGATCGACATCGTCCAAGATAAATACCACTCTTTCCTTCACGGATTCGGAAGGAGGGAGCGCGGAGGTTCCCACGACGCCGTTCGGGCCGGCCTAACCGGTTTCTACAAAGGCCATTCTTTCTCTCGTAATCGGTTCGCTCTATTCGTACCCGCAGGTTCGCCACTCGCTTCTTTCAAGCCGCTTCCATCTCTCGGCGCGTATGAGGAGCTCGATCTTCGTGAGTTTATGTTCGCTGATTGGTAGCCATGGCGGTGAATTCGACTTCCGCACGCTGGGATGTCTGGGAATACCAAATCTGAGAGCCTGGGAGTGTCACCTAGGAGCGGTGTACCTGCTCGTAGATACCGCCTCCTCGACTTCTTTGTCATGCTCTACATTTCCGCGCCTATTGTGATCTCCCGACCCCGTGAGTCACCGGACCGTCGAGCAGATTCACCAATTAGTCAGTAACCTCGCAAACAAAAGAAGACGACGGTGGTGTTCCGTCGCCCCTCCGATGGCAAAGTTAGCCTTTTCTCAAGACTTAGAGTTTCAGCACAATGCCCCAATCAAGAATCTCGTGACCTTGTCCGACTTGTTTCTCGCTTATGTAGAGTGAAAGAGGATCCGCCTTTGATAGGTGACGCATTTCTTCCCGTAATGTTGGGGGAAGATGACTCTATTTCGTGAAGCGGTGACTCTATTCTTCCTCTACGTTACTATCTTCCATATAACTACTACCAAGAGAACCATCCTATTTTCACGGCAGATGTGGCCTGGCTTCATGAGTAAACTCACGCTGTAAAGTGGAGAACCCGCTACAACTTCGCTTAGGAGAGCTGTCGACGGAAAATAAGCCGCGCCAGCTGGGAACAAGGCGCCCCTAAGGCTGGACACCCGAGCTGCTCGGCGGAGGATCACGGCACTCCCCGACGCCTAGTGTCCGAGCCTAATCCCCTTGGGGGTACCGCGAGGGCTCTACGGCGGCTTCCCCGCCAACCTGTCCGGGCTTTTCCTTTCGAGGCTTTGGCCCGCCACCGCCATAGCCGAAGCCGCCCAAGGCGACCCACGTCACACGGCATGCCATGTGTCACACACATGGCTTGGGTTACAGGTCACACATGCATGTTTCTTGTTATACAGACATGGCTTGCCATGTGTCACTCACATGGCTCGCCATGTGTCACCCGACACGTGTTTTCTCGAAATACATGAAATTCCGACTATCTCGGAATTCAACGAAATTCGATTGGTAGCTAGATTTCACAAAACGATTCCAACGGTGCAATCCATTTTGTCATCCGAGATCTAGAAAACTCTCAACTTTTCTTCAGACTATTTCGATAAATTACTGCTTGCTCCTTTATCCGAAAATTTAAATTTAAAATTTTCACGAGTTTTACATATCATGAATTTCACGACTTTCATGTGTCCACAAGTAAGTGTGACCTATCATTTTTTATTTTTTTTTTGTAAAAAAGTGTCATGTCAGTAGTAGCTAATGTGTCTTCATTAGCTAATATGTGAGAAGTGCAAAAATAAAAAATTAGTTGAACGATTGCCGACACCTGAGTTTGGCAATTGAAGGATATTATTATTATTTTATCAAACAAATTAATATTAAAATATTACACTAAAATTCATTTTTAATGATTTTTCTTTAATTTTGTTATCACGTGTAATGACATGATTGTGACCTTTTCTATTGAACAAATAAAATTCAAAATACAACTTAATATATGGAATTCATTAACGACTTTAGTATTTAAAAAATAAAACAAAAAATAGATAGCAATTCAAATTAAAACTAACAATTTATGAACAAATGTTAGTCCAATATAATAGTTGTAAGGTTTCTAGATTTTTCATACAATCACAATGTATCATTTTCTTTTTCTTTAGACAAATAAATTTAAAACTAAGCAAAAGTTAAAACTTTTTTTTTTTTTTGAAAGGAAAACATTATATTTAGGAACGCATATTTGATTTTAAAAATTTATCTGAAACTCAAATAACGAATTAAATCCAAAATTACTACTCCCTTGCTTATAACATTATTGTTTCAATTTTTTTTTTAATTAATGAGATAAATAGACTTTCCAAAGCATGCTAGATATAATATGATAATTAATGAGTTTAGTGATTCTAAAATAGGTTGAATAAAGTGTTTAGGTGTAAAAAAAAAAGATTTAAACTTAAATAATCATCCAATCAATACAAAAATATATGAACTAAAAGTTAGGGGGCATTGTTTTTTTTGGCTTTTTTCTAAAAGTAATTTGCTTTCAAACTTTAGATTATTTTTTTAAAATTTTTTGCATAACTTATATATAATTTTTACAAAAAAATCAAAATATTTTGCTTTTGCATTTAGAAAAAGCCAATTAGAGTCTAATAATAAAATCTTTTAAAATTCATACAATCTTTTCAAAATATTTTTAAAAGAATATTTAATTTTGGTTTCATTAATCTATTATTTTAAATTAATTTTGTATATTTTATTTTAGTTAAACAAAATCAATAAACAAATATAATAATTATTTTTGTAAGAATAATAATAAATTGATTATCATAATAATTTTATCATTTTAAATTCTGTAAATATGTTAAAATGTTATGCATGTATCATTCAAATATTTTCCCATTTTATCATAGTAATAAAAGTTATCTCATCAAGTATACAAAAACAAACTGACTTAACCTTTTTTCTCTTGATATATTTAAGATGTTGGATTTTAAGCATATAAAAACAAATAACTTAATACTTAATAAAATATAATATTAAAAATAAATAACTTAATACTTAATGTGTTATTGCTATTATTCATCATTCAAATAAATATGTTACATATATTTAGTATTAAGTAAAAAAACAAACGCCCCCTTAGTAAAAAATGACTTAATTGTTTTTGCACCTAATTATATTTTTATAAATTATTTGGAACTTAAAAAACAAATTTAATCACTATAAAAAAAGGACACTTAATTAATGGTTTCAGAATAACTTTAATTTTTATTATTTGAGAAATATTTAATTATAAACATAAATTATAATATTTAAAAAACAAATAAAAAAATTTAAAAAATCTAAAAATGGTCCCTCTCTACATGTACAATAGAAGGTTGATGTCGAGAACTCACAAGGATTCGCAGAAACCATGGACCTTATCCCTTATCCATATTATTAGTATGATATTATTCATTTTGGGTCTAAGCTCTTATGGTTTTTGTTTTTTAATTAGCTTCTCTCCCAAAAGGCATCATACTGATTGGATGTAGCCAATGCTTATGAACTCATAATTCTTCCCATTTCTAATTGATGTGGGATATTGTACAACTTTGGATGCATTCCCAACAACAAGCTACTTAAATTGTATTTTGCCTTTGTGTTGCTTATGGGATCATTAATATGCATATGTACGAAGTTAATTATGTGACACCACAAAACTGGGTCTCAAGACAACCCGCCAACCCGCTGAAAAACTGTGGGTATCGTATATCTCGATACCACTTAATTCGTCCCATCCACCGAGATCCATTCATTCATATATATTTTAGAAAAATATACAAGTTTATCAAATCAGTTCACAAGAATTTGATTTACAACTCTTCTTATATACAAAATATTTTATGTAAAATCTAGTTTATTCAAAAGGTTTTACAAAAAGGTCCCTCAAAGCCACATTTCGGCTTTCTTCACAAATGCAACCTCGAATGAGCGTTGTCCATCGGTGTCTGCCCTACACCTAAAATGTTTTTCTCCCATAAAGGTGAGCCACCCGCAGTAAAGCTCCTACAAGGGTTACTCCCACCTAAGTGCACATTCAATGTCATGTTCACGCACTCAAACACATTCCAAGTAAAATGTAGTTTCTACCATGAAATTTCGACATGCCATGAATGAGATGAGACTCATCATGCCTCATGTCCCGAGTCCTCACCGACTCCCTCACACATGCATATGCCAAGTGTGAAAACCGTCATCGATGTTTCATCTAATGACCCTTTTTATTTTACAAGTCAAAACCCATTGGATATAACCTCCAATGTCCACTTAAGAAATCAAGTCCCGTGTGTTTATGAATTTGTGGGCCACGGATCTCTGGGTTCCCGCCATAAGACGCCGCACGCATTTCCAACGCTTTTTGGACTTTCACCGTTGGTTGCGTCTGAACCAATCCAGGGCTTTCACCTGAGGGGGTGTCTATCCCTACTTGTTATACCCAACACACGTATTTTTTTTCATGCTATGCAACCATGAGACTCTATCGACGCCGCTCTGCTGCACCGAGCCCACCACTAATCCACCAAATATGGTGAATGATCGTAACCATGCACACACACCCAACTCAATGCAATGTCTCCGTGCATATGCAATGCAAAAATGCCATTGTATGAATGCTATATGAGACATTTACATTCCATATTTTATACTCAATATCATGGATAACTATATCAATTGCATATAATTTACATCCATCCATGTCAATATATCTAAACACGCATATATCAACATAAATCAGCACACTGTCCAGCATGTTAGCACAACAAACAGTCCATACACAGGCTGTAAAACAAGCCCCAACAAGGCCACAACCTGGCCTCAAAACTTCCTAGAAACTGTCCATAAATAGATCACACACACAAACCATGAACGGGCCATAAAATAGTCAGAAACTGTTAAATGCAGCTCTTTGAAAAGAGTATGAAACGCCCAAATATGTGAGCACCAAATTCCATTCACTGGCATATGGTTAGATTTTAGACTCAAAGAGCTTCTGATAGAGTCTAAGAATGCATGAATCGGAGTTCGAACGAGAAAGTTATGGTCGTCCAAAGTTGAAACTGTCGATTTCGTGACGGGAAAGCAAATTGTTCAAAATACTCTCAGATAAATGAGTGCAACTTCTTAGAACAACTTTTATAACATACTTCTTGATAAGTATCATAGATAATTATATCTAATGCATGTAATCCACATCCATATCATGGCAAATATATCTAACATGCATCATGGCAGTTTACAATATGCATAAAACATGTTCATGCAACCAGTCCACTTGCATCATTACACACAATAGACCCATCGAATACACCACCAAATTTCAAGTTGTGGCCATCTAAATTTTCCCCAAGCAGGTTGTTGCATAATTGATGCTCACACAAGGCCTCAACCCGGCCTTCACATGGTGCCAAACTAGGCCACGCAAAAGCGCACAAAAAAAAAAAAAAAAAAAAATAGCACGTACAAACCAAAATCTTTAAATTCAAACCCCAAAAACCAAGGCACTACTCAGCCCAACCTACCAAGTGAACTACTCCTAGTTCCGCCATCACAACGCCTTGTCCAAGCCACGAAAGCAGCCCAATATTTGGACATATCTCATCCGTACTCAAACATCGCCTGAATTCTACCACTCATGAAACCGGGTTCGACATTCATCGTGCTCGCTTTAGAACCTGTCTCGAACCAAATTTCACTATTGGGTTGAATCTAATGCCATTGGATGGCTCTTAAGCAAGAACAACCCAAGAAGGAGAAAACCCCTACCTCTTGGAGCTCTTCATGGGAAAAATTTTCCCGGCATCTACTAGACATGAGAAGGCTCGGGAGTTCCTAGAGCTCAAGTAAGGAACAATGACAGTGCTAGAGTACGTGGCTAGGTTCACAGAGTTAGCCCTTTTTGCTAATGACTACCTGGCCACGGATATGGCCAAGGTCAAGAAATTTGAGGATGGGTTGAAGTTGTCCATGTGAAACCCCGAGAAAATCTAATTTTTCTGAAAAAGGGTAAAACGGTAATTTCGGTCAAAACCTGAAATTTTTCTAGATCTCGGATGACAAACGGATTCCCCACCGTTGAATCGCCTCTCGCGAAATCTGGGCCACTGCCGACCGGTGACAATGAATTTCACGTTGGTAAGATCGTGCTTTAGAAACTACCGTAGAAGAGATACTGACATGTATTAAAGTCACCTACTACATGTACTCATGTGACACATGTTGCATGATTAGAGGGATGATGGAAATGAATGACCGAGATTATGCCAAGTGTCAAAAATCAAGAAAAGAGACACATTGGGAATTAATGAAATGTTAATTGAATAAGACAAAATAGCAAATGGTTGTCTTCTCCATTAAAACACCAAAATTGGAGACCAAATGGGCAGTACGTGCAGTAGCTTGGATTTTGTGATTTTAGAGAGAGAAGGAGCTCCTTCTCTCTAGATATGAGGTCATTTGGACCATCGGTTCTCGACGGAGCAAGAAGCAAAGTCGATCCACAAGGCAAGGGCTACACGTAGGCACCGATTTGGTGGAGTTCCGACAACTCCAAGAGGTAGGTATCTTTTCCCACTTGTGATATTCTTTGGCTAAGAGTCATGTTTATGGTTATGGATATTCTGAGGTTTGATTTACCTGCACCGTCTCAAACCTTTGAACCAGCTGGAGAAAAAATCCTAAATTTAGGGCTGGTCGTCAACCGAGGGTTTCAATTGCTCATGAATAGTGACATGATTTTCGTGTGAAAATGTGTGTTGTAAGTGATTCAAAATGAATTGTTTGTGTTTGCTAATTAGCCCATGTGAGCTAATTTTGATGTTATTGATGTGAATTTAATAACATGATTTGTTTGAATTGATTATGTTAATATATATGCATGTGAATATATTAGCATGAATATTTTGGAATTGGCATAATGCATTCCATATGCATTGGGGCACCCTAGAATATTAGGAGTGAGTGCATGACACGAAAATGAAAAGAAGAGTGAAAACTGTGTTTTTGCTCGCATGTGGCTTAGGCATATGCGAGGGAGTCGGTGAGGACTCGAGACATGGGTTTGGACATGTAGACATTCGAGTAGGTTCATGTAATTACATGAATGTGATTGTTTTCCATGACATGTGAATTTAAAGTGAGTAACCCATGTAAGAAATTATCTTTACCGGGCTTGCTCACCTCGTCGAGGGATCACTATTTCAGGTATGCGGGAGGTACTGTGGAGGGACATTACTCTCGCTAGAGGCCGCGTTTGAGAAGAAAGTTGGGTTGTGGCTTTAGTAGTTAATTTGTATACATGTATTAAAATTCTAAGGTTTAATATATGTTGAATTAAGAGTGATTTATTAACTCAACTATGGTAATGTAATACGATTTTGTGAGTATCGATGCAGCCATGGCTAATTATTTTATTTGCATGTGACCCGGCGCGTGGTCATTGTTGATTGTTGGGACAAAATATGTACCTCGGGTAGAGCCCCCCGCATAAAGGAAACTCGCCTCGATGCCATGAGTGGTGCTCTGCCACTCCGACATCCACGAATATTCCGCGTCAGGTCACAACGAGACACCTTGCCAGGTGTCACACCTGGTATCGCTTCGGGATCATAACACGGGGACACTACTCACAATGGACTTAAGGATCATGGACATGTCGAGTTCGATCATCCCGATGGATTAGCCAACACTTACGAGTTGTTATCGAACGGTGAGCTGAGGGAGGGTTACCGCCTACACGCGCAGGATCTAACTCGTGGCCAGATTTCAAGGACAGCATGATATTTCTCTTTTCCTGCATGCTGTACACGAGTCCGTGTGTCGTGGATGAAGCATGGGTTGGCTAGCAAGCCTTTTACCCTAGAGGACTATATGAGACCGAACTTAGATCTACCTCGAGTAGTCTGCACGAGGATGTTTTTTCGGACGAGGTACCGGATTGCCTCCACGAGAGGGTCAGACTTCAGATCGAAGCTTACACCTCGCTACTCATCTCTATGACTCCGCATAGGATGGCATCAGTTAAGTTGCAAGAACTCAGAGTCCAGCTACAGGAGCTACTGGACAAGGGGTTCATTAGACAGAGCACTTCACCATGGGGCGCTCCGGTTCTATTTGCGAAGAAGAAGGACAAGACCCTTCACCGTGTATCGACTACGTACAGCCAACAGGTTACGATCAAGAATCGTACCCATTATCGAGGATTGACTATTTGTTGATCAGCTAAGAGCAGCGGAGTCTACTCCAAGACAGACTCGCACTTGTTACCATCAGCCGAGGCTGTGAGACAGACATCCCCAAGACAACGCTAGACACGTTGCGGCACTTCTGAGCTTACAGCCGATGCTATTTGATCGACGAATGCGCCAAGAAGATTCATTTGACCTCATGCATAGGGTATTCCAACCCTATCTAGATCACTTGTCTTAGTCTTCATGGTGGATGCCATTTTGATCTACCCTCAAATGTGAGGGAGCATGAGTATCATTTGAGTGATCAGGTTACAATCATTGAGAGACCATCACCTGTGACGCCAAGTTCAAGAAGTGCGAAGCTCGCCATCAAGTGTGAGATTAATACATGGTGTCGATTGTGGGCGTGTCATTGGACCCAAAGAAGGTCGAGGTCGCATGGTTAGAGTCAAGTCGTACCGAGGTACGTAGTTTCTTGGCATTGGCTGGGTATTACAAGAGATTCATTGAGGATTTCTCCCGATTAGTAGCACCTATGACGAGATTGACCCGGAATGAGGTCAAGTTTGATTGGGATGATCGATGAGAGGAGGCATTCCAGAGGCTATGCGAGGCTTACTTTGTACTCTCCTATCTTGATAGTCCCGACAAGGGGTACACAAGCAGACAGATGCCTCGCTGGGCCTGACTGACATGTTTGCCCTTGATGCGTCTGTGGAGGGTAGTAGCCAATGTCTCGCTGTCAAGAATCATGAGCACTACTCCCACACACGACATGGAGTTGGCGGTCGAGTTCGCTTGAAGATTTGGCACCACTACTTATATGGCGAGGAGTTCGAGGTGTACTCTAACCATAAATGTCTGAAGTATATTTTCACGCAGCGGGACTCTCAAATATGAGGCAGCAGATGGATGAGTTCTAGAGGATTATGACTCACTTTGCACAACAACTTAGTAAGGCAAAGGGTGGCTAATGCACTACCGAAGTCACTGTGGAGCATTGGCTAGTATAACTTCCTGAGCATGATGTTCTGAGACCCGGGGACCGTGGTTGGGGCTATAGTACCGCGAGCGTGCTCAAGGTACGCCAGCCTTAAGCCATACCGCCTCCTCGCTGAGCAGAGCGATTGAGTCTCAGGGGCGTGACGCGGAGATAGCGCCCATCGTGATCGAGTACAAACAGCAACAAGTGACGAGGGCTTTTGACCATTCACGATGGTAGTCTTCGCATGTAGGACTCGCAAGGGTTCCCAACACCGATTTGAGAGAGGTATATTCTCGTGGAGTTTCACCGCTTCGATTTTCTCATTGCAGACCGTGTGGCACTAAGATGTACCAGATCTTCGCCACCGCATTCACCGGAGCGGGATGAAGAGACACGAGAGACTTTGTTCGACGATGTCTCACGGTCGCCAAAGTTGCTGGGTCGAGCACCGCATCGCCAGCAAGGCTACTTCAGCCACTGGAGGTGGCCGAAAGGGAAGTGAAAAATGCAAAGTGACGTCACGATGGATTTTGGTGGACTCACTTGCCACGGGACAACGTGGTAAGTGGCGGCGATGTATGGTGATATGACCTACCACTGGTCGACATTTTCACTCCGCATGGATGCACTTCTTCACATCGAGAGATTCTCGCCGATCGGTGATATTCGAGAGATAGCCGTCCACTATGCTGGGATACCAATATCCATAAAGTGGTCGATAGAGAGACCCGAGGTTTACAAATTTCACTTTTTAGAAGAGTTTCCAAAAGGCTATGGGCACATGGCTGACCATGAGTATAGCTTCATCCACGTACTGGGATGGTCAACAGAGAGGACTATACAGTGTTAGGGGACATGCACAGCATGCTAGCCCCGGATCATAAGGGTAGCTGGCAAGAGACATTCGTCTAGGGGTGAATTCACCTACAACAACGCGACGCGTAGTATACGGGCGGCACCTTATGAGGCATTCTATGGAGGAAGCCATGCAGATCAACGATATGTCGGGACCGAAAGGAGAGAGCTCCATCACTAGTCCTTGATCTGATTAAAGACAATTCTCCAAGAAGGTGAGCTTGATTATTTACGTCGGCCTCACAGCCAAAGCCTGCAGAAGAGTTTACGCCGATGTACGACGGTCGACCCTTAGAGCCCGAGGTTGAGATCACGTCTCTGAAGGTGATGCCCAAGAGGAGTGGTCGTTCTGAGAACGCAAGCTATCGCCAGATTTATTAGTCTCCCGAGATACTCGAGGTAGGTACCGGGGGAAAGGTACTAAACATGCTTATCGCCACAGCACGTCAAAGCTGTCCAGCGAGGTATTTCACGCCTCCATGCTCCGAGGTACACCCGTATCCGCCGGAGGTACACCCAAATCAAGCCCGAAGGTACACTCTAGATCCAAATTTCGAGGTACACCCGCATCCAACTCATGAAGTGGATCGGGAGGGATCGAGGCCGACACTGACGATTTTCGAGGAGTGGGACTGTGCATTATGGATATCGATCAGGTTTTACACGCAAGGACCCGTGGAGGCAGCGAGGGTGTTATGATCGCACCGTGATGGAGGAGTCAACGTGGGGAGTCACGAGGACACAATGCAGCGCCACATATCCTTCTCTTATTTAGGGATTTAAGGTACGTGGCTTAGCCAAGTAATACTTAAATGACTAGTTTACATACATGGCATGGTGCACGTTTCATATGCATCTGATTTGTTGTGATGGTACAGAATTTCGAGACGAAATTCTTTTTAAGGAGCGGAGAATGTGAAACCCCGAGAAAATCTAATTTTTCTGAAAATGGGTAAAACGGTAATTTCGGTCAAAACCTGAAATTTTTCTAGATCTCGATGACAAAACGGACTTCACCGTTGGAATCGCCTTCGCCGAAATCTGGAAGCTACCACGTCGACTCGCTTGAATTCGAGATACCGGAATTTCATTTTTCGAGGTGCACCTGCGCCGTAAACACTGGTGAAAGACATGTGATGTGACAAAAGTCACCTACTACATGTACTCATGTGACACATGTTGCATGATTAGAGGGATGTTGGAAATGAATGGCCGAGATTGTGCCAAGTGTCAAAAATCAAGAAAATGGACACATTGGGAATTAATGAAATGTTAATTGAATAAGACAAAATAGCAAATAGGTGTCTTCTCCATTAAAACACCAAAAATTGAGACTAAATACAAAGACGCAAGTAGCTTGATTTTGTGATTTTGAGAGAGAAGGCATCCTTCTCTCTAGATTTGCGGTCGCTGTCCGCTTCGCCTTCGACGGCAAGAAGCAAAGTCAGAAGACGGCGAGGGCTACGCATGAGCACCGATTTGGTGGAGTTCCGACAACTCCAAGAGGTAGGGATCTTTTCCCACTTGTGATATTCTTTGGCTAAGAGCCATGTTTATGGTTAGAGATATTCTGAGGCTTGATTTAGCTGTAAATTCGGTCTCAAAACCTTTGAATCGAGTTGAGAAAATCCCAAATTTATGGCTGCGAACAAAGTCAACTCAGGCTCATCATCATGGAATAGTGACATGATTTTCTTAGTGAAATGTGTGTTGTAAGTGATTCAAATGAATTGCTTGTGTTTGCTAATTAGCCCATGTGGAGCTAATTTGGTAAGTTATTAATGTGAATTTAATAACATGATTTGTCTAATTGATTATGTTAATATATATGCATGTGAATATATTAGCATGAATGTTTTGGGATTATATAATGCATTCCATATGCACCCTAGAATATTAAGAGGAGTGCATGACATTTAAAAATGAAAAGAAGAGTGAAAATCAGGTTTTGCTCGCATGTGGCTTAGGCATAAGTAGGAGCTCTATGAGGACTCGAGACACAATTGGGGCATGTGTATTATCTTGAGTAGGTTCATGTAATTGCTTGAATGTGATTGTTTTCCATGACATGTGCACTTAGGTGGGGAGTAACCCATGTAAGAAATTATCTCTACTGGGCTTTGCTCACCCTATCGAGGGATCACTATTTTAGGTACAAGGGGTGTACAAGAGGATTCGCACTCACAGAGGCCATTTTGTAAGAAAGCCGTGTTGTGGCTTTGGTAGTTAATTTGTATACATGTATTAAAATTCTAAGGTTTAATATATGTTGAATTAAGAGTGATTTATTAACTCTTGAACTATGGTAATGTAGTTGATGTATTTGTGAGTATTGATGCAAGGGCCCAAGTGGCCAATTATTTTCCTCGCATGTGACCCAGTGTGGTCGTTGTTGATTGTCGGGACAGGTCATGTACCTTGGGTAGAGCTCCCCGTGCAAAGGAGACTCGCCATCTCATGAGCCAAGGCCGGCCACCCTCCGACATCCACGACATTCAAGGGTTGACAGTTGTCAACGACACCTTATTGGGCGCTGCAATCCATCCGGCAAGATCAGAGGATTCCTGCGTGATATGGACTCTATGGTTGTGATGGGCCATGGCCATAGGGAGAGAGATTGAAGATGCATGGAGCATCCAGGATGAAGGTGCTAGTGGGAAAATGAGGGAGAATCAGTCTTCTTTCAGCCTGTGAAAGGGGCTGCAGGACTTCGTCCCGAGAGGACTTCCAAAGCGTAACTATGACTATCGTGGTTAAGGCCGTGATAGATCGCGCAAGGTGGAGGATATTTCAGACTCCCGGTGCCAAAGATAGGAGTGTGTTACGCACGCTAAACAGCCTGGACACATGAGACGGGATTGCCCACAGAGGTAGGATCCATGGGTTATGGGACACCTCGGTCCCGACATCGCAACATACGCAGATACAAATATTTCACTCCTGAAGATGTGCTAGTGGGAACTGCAAGATTGACCAGGTAAGTGCATGTGCACGGTTGTTTCACAACAGCGAAAGGCCAAGGCGTGGGCCGGGTACAGGCTCAAGGTGCAAGGGACCCAAGGGCGTGTTTATCGGCTTACACCCGACTAAGCTTGCAAATCAATCCTGATATACAAGGCGTTTCTACTCGCTTCCTGGCGGCAAGAGTATTGTTTTATTCTAGCATGTTGTTAGTCATTTGGTACTTAGATGACTGTTGCACATGCATTGTGATTTGATGTGCATGTGTATGTGAATTTCAGGACGAAATTCCTTTAAGGAGGGGGAGAATGTAAAACCTGGGAAAATTTAAAATTTTTAGAAAAATGGCAAGAATAAGAAAATTGTCGAATGGCTCTGTGAAACTTTGTGCCTTCTAGATCTCGGATGATCTAAACGGACTTCACCGTTGGATTCATCTCGCACCCAGTTACCAAAATTTTCTACTAATTCCAAGACAAATGGATTTTTAGATTGGCGCTTGTTGTCCGATGGACTCCTTAAAATGATTTTTTGGCAGTAATCTCAAAAATGGAACAGTAAATTTCATTTTAAAATAATTTGAACTTAAACCGGGACGAAAGAAATTATTTCGAAGAAAAAACGGACCCGAACGAGTTGAGGACACATGGCGCGATATGAGCCAAGTGTTTAAAATTTGGAAAAAATGGGTTAAATATCATATTTTGGGTAGAAATGTCACATTTTCTGCTGTTGGTCGTGAGAAATAGAGGGTGTAGAGAGAGAAGCTCTGACTTCTCTCTAAGATCTACGAAGCTTGGGTGGTTGTCTCGCATCGGGCCAAGACTTAAAGCTGGAGTACTCGTCGAGGGCTACGCATGGACACCAAAACCGTGGAGTTTTCACGTAGATTCAAGGTAAAGTTCAGGAGGCCGTGGGCTGAGCTTCCATCTCTCAAAATCTTCTCGTCGCCCAAGAGGTAGGAACCTTCCCTACTCTGCCTATTTTTCATCTGTAGTTCTTCGTCCTTGGTCGAGCCCCTGTGGGTTGTCTGATGGTACCCCCGAGAGCACCAAAAAAGAAAGAAAAATCGCCGAGGTTATCGTTCACGTGAAGCCTCCAAACTCGACGGCCATAACTTTTCTTCCTAACTCCGATTCAGACGTTTTCGACTCTCACTGCAAGCTATCAGCCTATAATCCATCCACGTATAGCGAATGCAATTTGAGCTCATATTAGGGTTCGAAATGATGAAATACAAGAGTTTCTACTCATGCGGCCGCAATGTTACTCCATTTTCTCTCATGGCTTGCGGTAACTTGCACTAACTCCTTCATTAGACTCAAATTTGGTGTTCTTAGACTATATGGAAAGATCCTTGAGTCTAGAATCCGCTTGCTATTATGCCTGTGAATGGCATTGAAGTTATTCATATAGTTTTCGAAATTTGATTGTAGCACTTCAAGTGTAAGCAATGCTTGGTTGCGATGATATGCGCCACTAATACATTGAATGTGGTATGTTGCTCTGGTAATTATATGCATGTCGATATAATTATCCATGAGGCTTAGGGAAATTCATGAGTTTGTGTATGACTCGGTCACATATTCATTAGCTTATCGTAGATGAGGTTAATAGATCTAGAGGATGTAATAACAATTCGATCAGGATGACTCAGATGTCAATGTATGTGTGTTAGGTATGTTGGCATGAATTGTATGATTTAAATTGGAATTTATGTGTTTAGTGATATAAATGTCCAATTGATGCATGGGTTAATATGCATGAGTAGGCATATGGCATGGTATGAATAGGCAATGGCACATTTGCATTGCATTTCATATGCACGAGGACATCGCAAACGCGGGAGGTATGGAGTGTTGTCTTTTCACCATTCTCAGAACAGGTGGTGGACCCGATACATTAGACGACGTCCAATAGAGCTCCACGGTCTTCATGGTTGTAAATCAACACTGTATATGGTGTTAATGGTGCGCTTGGTCTAAGGACAATGTCCTAAAAGAGCTTTGGCTTTGCTTATGATCGGTTCCAATGCTTTTGTTTTAAAGCGGTTTCGGAGACTGTCCAATGCTTTTGAATAAAGCAGTTTATCGGAGACTGTCCAATGCTTTTGTTTTAAAAGCGGTTTTCGGAGATTGTCCAATGCTTTTGTTTTAAAGCGGTTTCAGAGATTGTCCAATGTTTTTATTTATGTGCCAAAGCCTTTTGTTTTCGGGATAAAGGACTATCAACAAATACTACCGGTGAGTTTCTCACTCTGGGCATAATCATATGTGAGAGAGTCGGGTTGGGACTTGGGTTCAAGAGGGAGTTGGTAAGGGCTCGGGACATGGGACTTGTTGAGCGCATCTCATTCATGACATGTAGGTTTCCATTCTAAGATGGCATCTTCAGAGGAGGTTTATTTGGTTGCATTTAATTATCGCATGTGCACTTAGGTGGAGTAACCCTGTAAGATTTCATCACTAGGGTATTGCCTAATTAGCCGTGACTCCTTTCAAGTAATAGTGGAAAAACATAGAGGTCGAGACAGAAGAAGCTGACAAGTACTTTGATTTGATATTTTGTAAAATATGTATTAAAAAATGCTTAATCTTTGATATTTGTTTCATATAAGAGGATGTAATTTAAACTCTATGGACTATGGTTTTATAGTCATGTGCTTATATGTTTGAGTATGACAAATGGGGCTTTACATGGCCATTTTTACTGGGAGGTAACTCAAAGTGAGGTCGCTGATAATATCGGGGGTCATGTCGCTATGCATCACAAGATGTTGTATTTCTTTTGGTAGAGCCCCCGTACAAAGGAGACTCACCCGATTGCAAATCTAGGTCCTGAAAAAAGGGACTCAATGGTGTGGTGCCTGGACACCCGACATCCTACGACCTTCCGATGGCCGACGGTTGTCAATCGAACTCCCTCGGGATTTAGAAAGGCCAATTTGCTTTTTATATTTAAAAAGCCATTGTAGAGTTTGCACAAAATCTTTCAAAATGTTTTTAAAACACTCCATCATTTAATTTTGGTTTCATTAATTCATTATTTTAAATTATTATTTTTGTATATTTTATTTTAAAGAATAAAATCAATAAAACAATTATAATAATTATTTTTGTAAGAATAATAATAATAAATCGATTATCATAATAATTTTATTGTTTTAATTTCTTAGAAATATGTTAAAATATATATTGTATGTATTATTCAAATAATTTCTATTTTATCATAGTAATAAAGTTATCTCATCAAGCATAATAAAACAAATCAACTTAACCTTTTCTTAATATATTTAGGATATTGATTTTAAGTATATAAAAAACAAACAACTTAATACTTAATAAAAATACAATATTAAAAAAATAAATAACTTAATACTATTAAGCCTTATTCATCAAGAATAAAATAAGTTAGTATCCAATATTAAGTAAAAACAAATGCCCTTTTAGTAAAAAATGATTTAATGGTTTTTAAAATTTTCAATTATATTTTTATAATTTTTATAAATGATTAGGAACTTAAAAATAACTAATCACTATAAAAATGAGAATAAAAAGTTATACACTTTATTAATGGTTTCTTTTGTGAACAATTTTTAATTTTATTATTTGAAGTAAATTTAATTATAAAACATAAATTATAACATTTAAAAAAAACAAAATAAAAAACTCTAAAAATCTAAAAAAATGGTCCCTCTCTTTACATGTACAATAGAAGGTTGAATGTTGAGAACTCTTTTAAGGATTTGGCAGGAAACCCATGGACCCATCCATATCCATATTATGATATGTTGTTCATCGGGGTCTAAGCCCCCATGGTTTTTGCTTTTAGCTTCTCTCAAAAGTGTCTCATATTTCAATTGGATGTAACCAATGCTTATGAACCTACAAGTCTTCCCATTTCTAATTGATGTGATATTATGGATCCTTTGGACGACACTAACAACAAGCTACTTAAATTGTATTTTTGCCTTCATAGCCTTTGTGTTGCTTATGATCATTAAGATGCATATGCATTTAGTTAATTATAGCTAATAATATACAACTTAAGTAATAATATGCATTTGTTTCCATTGCTGGCTTATCGCCTTCCTCCTGGGAGCTTTTACCTAATTTCTTCATTTCTTTTGTCCCGAGCTAGAGGCTCCAGTAATTTTCTTGGACTTAGCCATATAAGATCTCCATGGTGTCATCAGCTAGAGTTGATCTCTCCTCAAGCTCGACATGTCATGCAACATCATCAAACGTCTTGATGTTGTCATTGTGAGTAAGATTTATGCTTAGGAGCTCCCAAGCACTTGGAAAAGAGCGAATCATAGCTTGGACTTACCGCTTCATCGCTAAATCCCATGACCACCCTTAGTCTACTTCTATCATGTTAGACATGATAGTCAAGGTCGTACCTTCGTCAGTGTCAGATCGCTTCTTATAAGCATCAAACCCGAAAAGACCGTCATGAAATTCCTAATGGTCGAGGTCCCACCATATTGAACCTTGACAGCTTCCCAGACTGCTAGTGTTAAGCGATGTTTCTCAGCCGCAACATCAAGTCATTTCAATGTCGCCAACACGTATGCAAGCAACTCTATCTCAAGGGCTTATAGTTTGATATTTCCATATCTCGCCTTATGTTAAGTAAATGTTTCATGCTTAGGCTCAAACTAAGTAATAGTTGTGTGATGGCTTAGTATTTATTACACGATCTTTTTGTCATGTGTAATGCATGCATTTAGTTTTTTTAATTAATATGAAATGAACTAATGTCAGTAAGCTCTCAGATGTTATGTATATAGATATACGTCATGTCATTAATTTGTTATTGCTTAAATTAATGTTACATAAGTATATTTCTGTATTTATTTATTTTCCCAACATCATTATTATTAATTCAAATATACTTACATAAGTATACTTGAATTAATAATAATAGTGATTGGGAAAAGAAAAGAAAAGCATTGCTTGGTATTTTTAACACGTATCTTTTTGTCAAGTGCATGCATGCATCTAGTTTTAAATTAATATGAAATGAATGAATGTTGGCAAGCTCTTGTATGTTATAGGTATATAGATACATGTCATGTCATTAATTTGTTATTAAGTTTTAAATTAATGCTACATAAGTATACTTGCATTTAAACTAGTTGTTAATTAATGTTATATACGTTTCCTAAAAAACAATTTTAAAAAAAATAGATAATTTAATGTCCAAACACATTAGAGAACATATTTTTACTCTTCGGCTCGCCACCACCGGAGATGAATGTGAAGAGGCCTTGGATTCTCGTCTCCGCTTTTCCTGTCAAGTGGTGATGGCATATCCAACCAACCTGGCTCCAACTAGTAAACAAGAAACGGGAAGTGGACCAAGCACACTCATGATCAGAAGACCCAACCCCTAACCCCTTCCTCTATAGCTAACAGCCGTCATTTAACACAAACCCGTCGACATAAAGACAGGTCCATGATAGTCCATGTATTATGCCCTGAAAACATGGGGACCTAGGCTGGCCCACCTATTATGAAGCCACAAACTCGGGTCCACACTAATCGTCAACCCACTAAAACTCCCGAATATCAAGTGTAAAACCCGAGAAAATTCTAATTTTCTGAAAAAATGTAAAATGGTAATTTCGGCCGTAACCGGAATTTTTCTAGATCTCGACGACGAAAACAGATTTACCGCTGGAATCATCTCGTGAAATCTAGCTACCACGACTTCGTCACCGGCATACCGAAATTTCATGTTTTGAGACACCTGCTCAAAAGCTGTATGACAACTTGTGAGAGACATGTGATGTGACAAAAGTCACCTACTACATGTACCAATGTGACACAT